>LD344955.1:233996-250153 GCA_001465055.1 Ptychodera flava
TAAAACTTTGACTGTGTCCATTTCTTATCATTTTAAACGAAAAGCGTCATTACGTATAAAGTGCTGATATTCGAATATACAGTTTTGTATATTGAATATGTTCCAAATTTTCTCAAACTGGAGCACACTGAACGGGACTGTCACATGCTTACTATGCACGGCTTTTTAATGTAGCATTTAATTTAGTCTGGCAATTTCTTCAATTGTCATTTGTCAATTGTCATTTATACATTTTTCTTATGCATTATACGCCTACATGATCACATTCCACCAAGGAAAGCTTAAAGCACCACATCTCAGGGTGGAAGAATATCTTTTGCTATTCAAAGCGCTGATTGATTAAGCATAGCATAACTATATAACTATAGGTATTAAAGATAATGCACGGTCATCTGAGGGGCTACAACAACATAGAATCGACTACACATCTTCATGCATAAGATTTCATCTAATGTTGTAAAAGACCATTTAAGTAATTTTATGAATTCAATGCAATGAATTTCAAAGAAAGTTTAGTTTTAGACATCTACATATCTCATATTCTTGACAAAATCGAGAGTACGGACCACACATCGATCCAAAGATTTCATCTGTTGTTTCAGATATTGAGAACATTAAAGGGATCTCGTTTACAATGTGTGTAGTTTCTACTGCGTGTGATTGGGGGGGGGGGAGGAAAGTCCACACCCTACAAACAGTATGACCAATGCTATTTTAATTCCGGCAATGTACTGTTCATATATTTTAAATTCGTTGAAAAATATCTATCAACGGTCATAGCAAAAATTGATACGTTACTGAATGAAAATTACATTGACATGGTTTCCTCACTGCAATACTAACAGTTGCCATACCTTTATGTTTTACTGTCTTTTAGTGTCATAAACTTGAGGATTTTCTGTTCGTTTCACAGCAATACTATTTTCGTAAACTAAAACTGCGTTTACGGGGAACTTATTGTGCCTTTGTCTGGTTCCAATTAAGACATATGATTATGATTTTAACAGAGTTTGGATTTGTATGGTTGACATAGAAGTGTCGTTAAACTCGATTCCGTCACTCAGTCTGAAAAGTTGGTAACGATTGCTTGTTAACTAAGCTGCTACAAATTACAGTATCAAGAAGAACGTGTGTGTAATAGAGACGCCAATGTGTCTGCAATTAATGATTTCTAGATTGTAACTTTGACATTCAACAGTTCAGTATTTGGATAAGTTCGTTTCTGTGTTCTTAGTGCCCTGGGAATCTCGTGATCTACGCAGATTTAACAGACAGAGAGATACTTAATTTGGCATGCCTAGTCACGCCTTGTAAATTCAGTGCTATGGCCCAAGCGCAAGAAATTACATGAACAATATAGAGTGGCCGTTTTCGACATATTTTGAGCACACACGTAAATCGTGTACAATGCTGAGACTAGATTGAGTGAGTGGCATGAATAATGACAACGTGAAGCTCTTCTTTAGCTACGGTTTTCCACTATGTATACTCCTATACATCAACCGTATTGACAATGTAGGTCAGCTCAGCAATATGTCAATCGACTCAATCGTAATTAAACTAGATTCGAAAGTGTAGACTCAATTGTACAATCGTTGAAACGCCAACCAGCTATGTAGCTGAAGTGAAAACTATTTTTACTCAGACTAGTGCCTTAGTTGAAGTTACAAATTGAGATTATCGTGCAAATATAATGGGGTTTACATCAATAAACAAGACATGTTCAATCGGAAAGAAACCTTCTATCAACTTCGTCATTGGCATTTGTTGAAATGTAAGCATACAGAAAATGAAACATTTAGCCATGGCTGCTCAATAATTATTTAACCATCAAATATAAAACTATCACACAACGGATCAAGTATAGTAATGGATTTAACAAGTTCTAACTAAATTAAACTAACTAGTTTCAAACCTCATTTTATTTTTACTTTGTAAGATTATTTTCTTATTTGAACGGGTTATGCAAAATGCTTTGCAATTTATTTTATCAAATGCTTGTGTTTGGATTTTATAAAACCAAGATCGATAAAATGTGTAAATGTATATGTTAGTGAAAATGGCATCACGAGGACATCATTAATTTCTTTTCGCGGAGTATATAATCACTTTGTACTTAGAGTAATTTGTGTTATTATTTATAACGCTTTTCATCGAGCACTGTTATTTTCCACAAACCTTGGCGTGACTAGGCATGCCAAATTAAGTATCTTGAGGTGTGTATGTGTGTGTGTATATATATCCCTATATGATCCCTATATATATATATATATATATATATATATATATATATATATATATATATATATATATATATATTAGCAATAGAACGTTAGCAGTTGATCCCTAGTTGAGAGTGGAGTGGGATGACATAAGAAAACCTGATTCGAGCACATTACCACACTCAGTTGTTTGGTCCGTATGTATTTTAATGAACTTCCAATACAAGGTTTTTGCTCAAAAATAGAGCTTCCGGGTGTGGTAGTGTACATTTCCTTTAGTATCAGTATTCAGTAATGCAAATCACAAACGATATGGCACACAATTGATTGTTATCTATTTTATCAGGTAGACTGCTATCTTCTGGACTTATTCAATATACTCTTAAGTTAGCTGTCATACAAGTTGCCAGTGTGCTTCCTGCTAATTTTTCTTGAAATCTGAAAACTTCCTTCCTCTTGCTGTATTTGTCACCACAAGACTTGTTGTTGTTATTCTCATCGGTGAGTCATTCAGGTTGACAACACATCAGAGAGCTCTCTAATGAAATGTTGTCATAGGTGGAGTATTTACTTCATGAAATTATGCGGACAGCGATATGCACTTGTTCTTTACTATTATAACTATCATCATTATCAATAAGGTGATAGCATGATAAGAACTGTAATGATGACAATTTTATATTTACAAATTCTTCCATTTGGTGATAAGTCAGCACATGTATTTTGAAGAAATGATCCCTACAGTAAACTTTCCTCTCAGTATTTTACTAAAAATGGCTTTGAATTTTTTAAACGGGCATTACAACCGTGACATCTCACGAAGACATGTTTTTCTAGAAGGAAGGAAAACTAATCAAATGAAGTTGATGTGGTAGTTTATTGATTCAATGCAATATAAGACTTAATGAACGAAACCATAAATTTTACTTGGTTGGTGCATTGAGTTTATTATTTGTAATTAAAATAAGCTGCGGTTAAAGGTCAAGTGTCAAAGATTGATTGATGCTTTCCAACTTTGCCTGTTTAAATTTACACGGACACGATGTTTTTACCAATAACGGTCCTTCGGGTGGAAGGGGCATTGCAATATGCCGTAGATGCATCTTGTTCAGAAGATTGTATTATTCAATGGTTGAATGTATATTGAGGATTTTCCGAAATGTTGGTAAATTGTAAGCGAAGTGGCTGTACACGAGAAGGGACTGATAATATTCAAGTGATATAGACGTGCCACATGATGTTGACTCTTACGCCTATCATTCCGCTTAGTATTAGTCTAAATTGTGTCCGTCATGAATGAAAGAAACCTGACGACTACAAAATTATTTATTTGATGATCCTATTAGTCGTACAGAAGATAGATAAATATGCGCTTTGATATTTCTTTGATAAGCGTTCAGGTATTACGTCTGGGGGTGGGCCGGCAAAATCCAGGGGGGTCACCTTAAATTTTTTTAAACTGCAAAGGGGGGGGTCGTGTATTTTTCAAACAGCTCAGAGGGGACCTTAATCTTCATAAGTATCCGTCCCGTCAAAAAGCAGTTTCAGTGTTCAGAATTATTTTGGGAGATAAAAATGATTCGCTGTATGATTTCATTATCTGAAGTCATTTAACTGTAAATCTGAACAAAAGTATATCTGTCACAAGAACATCTTGGCTTGGCAACTCTGAGGCTTGTCTTATTTTAAATCGAGCTCACTAAGGCCAATGAACAATTCCCATTACTTACATATGAGAGCTATAGCAAGTTTTGTCAGGGAAATTATTTAACAGTTACCTGTAGACTATAGTATCATGAAAAGTGAAATTATACTTTTAAGTGAAATTCAAATATCATAATTGTTGTCAACATCTGACTTTACAAATACTATATTTGAATCAAGTACATTTGTATCAATTATCAAACACCTATAAAAGCACAAATTAATTTAGTTTAGGCATTGTAAAATAACCATTCATAGTTTACTCATAGACTACCATGAATAGTAAATCAACATTTCGGTGAAATTCTAAAATCCAATTTCTTGCACACATACCCATTTATGTACATTTATGTCAATTATCAAATATCTATAAATGCATAGTGTTGAAAAAGTATTACATAGTTTTCTCATAGACTACATGTATAGTGAATCATAGGCAGTCGAGAAACGTTTCTCGACTCTCTATGAGTGAATCAACATTATCAACAGCTGATTATCAATTAAATCCAAATGTCAAAATTTTGTACACACACGCTTCCGCAAAAATATTGCGATCCATCTGTAATTTCTGTCCAATTCCTTTGATGGGTATTTCAAAATTATAGCAAGTCAGAAGGGGACATTTGAACATTAACACCTTGCGATTTTGTAAGGAGGGTCATTTGAAAAAAATTGAGATTTTTTTTTATTCTATCAACCCTCTCCAGAGGTGCTTGTGTGTGCAGCTTTACTCAAGCAATGTGGGGGCTAGTCACGACATTTTTGTCATCTTAAAAGGGGGTCGTCAATTTTTTGGTGCAATGGGTAGGGGGCTCACTTGTTTTGACTGATGCGCAGGAAGAATTTACTGGCCCACCCCCGCCATAATAACGCTGCCTAATAGTACAATTTTGACCTGTCGCTATTTCAGCCAGGTAAATGTCTTAATTCGTAGTAATAAACGCAAAAGTAAAGTATCTCTCTTTAGAACAAATGTTTTACAGTTCTACTTCAGCGATGATATATCGGAAAAGTCTATGACAAACTTGACATTAATATATTTTACAAATAAGTATTTTATTCTAGAATCTAAATGAATAGATTGAATGTTTAAGTTGGAGTGATTGTCCTATATTGTTATATGTTTTCAGCTTTTCCCGGACCTGTCTATTGAAGCCTCGCTCATATATCATTTATGCGTTAAATCACAATCCCATTTACACAAACGACCAAAAGCAGTGCAAGGTCAACAAAGTAAATGTCATGTTAATTGCATCCCATCCCTTTGAACCTTTGTACAGCGTAGTTTGCAGATTGGCATGGCGACACAGAATCAATCGCGGCATCGTGTTTGAGTAAGAAATATTATTATTGAATAAATTTAGCGAAACAGAATCGTAAACGCCAAAAGCTATTCAGTGCAGGCAAGGCATTTGTTCCAACATTATTTTACCGTAAAGGGCAAAAGATGCCCCTCAAAAATATATAGCCACGCAACCAACACCCACCATAGAAAAGTGTATCAAAAAAAAAGACTGTAGAAAGTGTTTATGTTGCGCGCAAATAAAGAAAGAACCAGAAAATGAAACCAATATCTAGGTTACATGAAAATATAATGAATATAATTTTATTAAGCTGAAGAAAATTGCTAACTTAACGCAGTCAAAAGTGTATCTATCAACAATACCGAGGTACGTCTTTAGGGTGTCTCGTTAGTTTTTTCCGATTCTGGTAAATACGTCAAGTACGGTCGTCAGGGTTCGTCAAAATGTTCATGTACGCAAAATAGGCAGTGATAGGTGGTCAGCATACATTATTTTTCAGTGCTAAAAAATGATAATGCCTAACCACTCTTTTAAGTTGCGAACGCGTAGATTTAGTTGAAAGACTATCGCCGCCGATGGGCTAGACATTTGGACTAAAAGTGATGATTAAAGCCGACATCAATAATTATATGGCACACTGAACATGGAGGTAGCCTGTAAGCCCCGAACATGGACAGAATTCATGCTTTATACAGTCTCTACACAAACTGTCGACACCCGCGCTTGTGCCAATGGCCAATTGCCTCGCTGTAATAGTGAGGAGCCGTGCTGTTCGAGCGTCTTGCCAAGTACAATCGTGTGGAGTGGCTCGGATAAGCAGTCGGGGACTGAAAGGTGATAAGCGTTGTCGAAAGCCGAGCCTCAGTGGTGGGATACCACTGCCAGATTCGGTGTTCGGCCTCGCCATATAACTGTGGCCTCGCTTGGCGGCCTTCTACTCGGGCCGCTAATATCCCAGCAACGCTTCGAGGGCTTGTGCCAAAGGAATTAGGAAGAGGCTTGTAAGCATGAGGATTGTAGCATTTGTAATAGCCTCCCCGTACATGTGGCCGTTGCATCGATATGTGACATCATTTTACCGTCCGATATACAGGAATAATTTTCTTTGACCCCATCCAATACATTAAATATTTTGAAATAAATGGCGCGCCACACTACAACACCGTGAACTCCAAGACGCCGTATCTATTGGTATTGACTGATTTTGTTGTTCTGAGAAATGCGACTGATATTGAGAGTCAAAACTTATTAATGAAACTATTAAATACTTCATGAATAAATTACGATTTATTTTCACGATCATATTCAGATTCCTCTCTTTCAATTATTTAAGAAATAATCGTCATGGGAAAACATTCAAATGAATGGCCTTTGATTCATATAAAATAGCTAGTAATCATAGAAAGCGTAGCCATGGTTTCTGTTTTCTGTAAAGGAATTGCGATAAAAGGGTTTGTAACAGATTCAGAGTGACGACAAAACTAGGAGTGTTTCCCCTTGAATGTGATTGTATGCTGGGAATAAGCGCCACCATACGTTTAACATAAGTAAGCAAATGAGCTGAGTGAGGTCTCAGTCTGAAAGTGGCGATTGATCACTGTGGAACAGATCATGCTGGTCTTGCAAAACACTACTCCTTCAGGTAGGTGTTTGACCATTTAATCATTCCTTCTACAGAACGTTTTACGTTTATAAGCTCTAAATAATGATAAAGCCATGGCAAGGAAGAAAACATGCGTCATATGCCTGGGGCGTTCATTGTCAGTACGTGTTTATACGTAAATGGGACACCTTCTGCAGAAAGTCATATCCGGTGTCACCCGGCTCTATGGAAGAGTTAGTAGTGAGTGACAAACTCCCCTCAGTAAGTGTGTTGCTATGGGACAACTATTTTATATTTTTACGGCAAACAGTGATGCATTGTCACGATTTAATGCTTTGGGCGCACATCGCTACCATGACGACCGCACTGATATGCATTTGATATATTACTGGAGATAATTGATAAAAAACAAATTGTTAAAAGTACACTTCATTCTTCATTAAAAAATTGTCTATTTAGTAAAGACAAGCCTGTTCTTTCATGCCTTTTATATGTACGTTTCTTACATCGCGTATCAACAGTTGGCACAAATTAGCAATCTGAGAAGAAGCCAACACATCAACCCATGACGCTTTCCCTGATTATACTATGTCTGTGCGTCAAAATGAGTTACTAACCTAAACAAATGTATTCTTAAACTTATGTACTCCAAGGAATTATTTTAGTTTCTTCAATGAACTTCTAATTTCGTTACAACCTTGTCTTTTTGGCAATGTCATGATTGGTTTGGATCAGCTTGAAGAATGGATTTTCCTGAAGTTCAGACAATTTACTTTCAAGCTTTTTTCTAAAGTATTGAACTCACTGAACTCAACTTTAGCGATTCTCTTCAGCTGTCTAAGTTGCTGTCATACCAACACTGTAACTATGGCTGAGAGACGAAATGGTAGCAGTGTACACTTTAAACGTGTACAGTTGTCATATGCATTTTAAATTTATTGGGCACATTTACTTTGACATACAGGATTTTTTCGGTTTTTCGTAAAGTGCCAGTGTACTTAGATAAAAGTCATAGGTCCTCTTTTCGAAAAAATTGCTCTCGGTTTCTTAGACTACAGGGATCGGTGAAAGTTGATTAAAATAAACTGTATGTCAGTTGTAAGACACTTACAATTGACACAACTTCTGTGACGTAGCTTCTCGGTCATACGCATTGCGGTATCTCAGATTATTTCTTTATTAATTCAAACTTGTTTGCAAGCTGTTGATTTCCTTGAAGTCCTAAGGATTGACACTATCATGGTTCTGAGTATTTACACTGTATATGGTTCAATCGAAAGTAACTTGATCTAAAACTGCCTTGTCAGATCGACGCGGTTATTCGTTAAATATTACCGTTACACATCCTGGTTATGCGTCAAAATTGTTTTTGTCTTGATTTTTAAAATGAATGGAAAGTTTTTATAATCATTACAAATTATGCTCGTCATGTTTACCCGAAATTTTATTCCATTGTAATAAAACTTGCTATATCGCCCCTTTTTAAATCAAAATGAATGCAGATTGTCTAGATTTGCAGTCGGATATTGGAATTGTATAGCATCGCTTCAACAAGCACTCTCTCGTTCTGAGCTGAAGGAAGGGATGGTATCGCTGAATTGGAATGCGGGCATTTAGAATGTGACATCACATCACTTAATAAAAGGTCACAGTGATAAATTATAAGGAGACATAAATAGGATCACAATGTTTGAACTGTTTACTATAATAGTTTATTGGTTTTAAATGTTGAGTTTTATCGTTAAAATAACTGATTTTATGCACAGTGACTGTTATATGACTGGCCATATAAGCCTTCCTGTGAGATTGTATAAGGATTTGTGTCGTGATGAGAAACAAGTTAGCCTGGATTTAACATCGTTAGCAAGCAGCTACGTGTATCATTGTTCATGCGCACCGGAGGTCCTGAACTGAGGACAACTTTTGGTTTAACCAGCTTAGATTAGGTTTAGTGATTAGCATGATCACGGAACATACATGCTTTATCTAGGACTCACGATACAAAAAACAATTGATTGAGCCGTTAGTAACATAGTCTATGTGCAATCGTATGTAAATCGATGTATAAGTTGATCATGTTAGTGTCTGCATACTATGTGTATAAATACTGAAACTGCTTAAAGGGACATTTGTTTTTGATATATTTTTATCGTATTTGTTCTGATAGACGAGTCCATTTTCTTTTTCCTAAAGCCGAACTAAAAAGTTCTTTTGCAGACATACGGTATCGGGTATCTGTAGTGATAATTCTCACGAGTGAATTCTTGTCAAGATTAAATATCATCAGATGTCAACAACACCATTGGACATCACGTAGATACAGGCTGTATCTAAATTGAATCATAGACCATTCTGCGGTCTGTGGTCGAACAACGGGCCGGGAATTCAGTCGTTTGTCAGTAAAACGAGGAACTATTGTGGATTAACGAGGTTGACAAAAGCATATAATTTCTGTAAAAAAGGACCTATAGAGCTATATTGATAGAATATTAACCACGTGACGGTAGTCTGATTAAATGTAACGATTGCATACAAGACATAAAGAAATAGTAAGTGTAGGGCATACCTTGAACTAAAACAACTGTGCAATCATATAGGCCTCATAGACAATCCACGATTACTTTTATATTTCAGAATTCCTCCAAACCGTTATTCAGCTCGTCGGCATTGTAGATTCCTTATTCTGCAAATCGGAAAACATTGGCTTAACATAAAAGTATATTCTTTCTAATATAGACTATTATCATCTTAGTTTTCATATTTCTGTAAAAGGGTCGAAACACGACAATCATGACACCTAATTGTATTATTTCATTATTCCTCTTTCACAAACTCATAACCTCCGTTTCGCCCGACGTAAGTTTAGCATTTTGGGATGTGTTGGGGTCCTCAAAAGCCAATGCCGGCTTCAGATTCGGTGTTTATTCGGTGTTTACCCCAGGTTTACAGGTCGGCTCCCTGCGTGATTTTTTTTTCAAATTTGCACAAGAGCAATGCATATATGTAACATATGCATATTAAGTATGGCTATTCTGCTGCATTTTCATGATATATTGTTTATTCAAGAGCCACGATACAGATATGACTTGACGGATTCCATGCAAACTTGACACAGGACAATGTACTGCTGCGAAAATGTACATATTAATTTGCTTCGCTATACAGATAGATAAATAGATAATGTTTATTATAGTGACACGTTTCCATACAATTACAAGTCTATTAAGCTTAAATATATAAAATATGAAACCTTAACCGAGTGTTCATCTTAAGAGTCACTTTTACGTATTTGATACCCTTCACCGTGTGAACATCAACATAGTATCCGATTTAGGATGTGCTAAACTTAAATTAGATAGTATTCTAACTCCTATAGCATTTCATACAGTAATTTTGAATAAAAGCTCAATTTCTCTTTGACGAAAATGTGTAGATGTGTAAGGAAATTATGTTTGAATGTCTTCATAAAGACCGCAGTTAAAACATATGAAACTCGTCTTCTACGGTATTATCAGTACAAAAATACATTTCTGTCAATCTCCAAGTTAGATTAGGGCCCAGATTCGATTCTCAATGGCAATGTTCCGTTACCTCATCTGGCGACAAATGAGCGGTATTTGTGTTGACAATTAAGTAACACGCAAGGTTCGGTATCATAGACATATTTTAAAGTATAAGTTTTTGTTTATTTCAACACTGACATCTCCAATTCACTGATGAACTCGCTTACAGTTTCTCTTTGGTCAAATCCATTATAACATCAGCACTGACGTTCGGTGAATTTTGTGATTCAAATATATCTAAGAGTCCTGATTCTTTAAATATTAGCTTTGCCTGTAGGTTCCATTTGTCGTTATGTAAAACGTTTGGTTAATCTCCTGATCGTCCTTACAATCTGACCCACAACCTTCAACCTCTACTTTGCACCCGTGCTTGGCATGCAACCCATATGACCATACAGTGATGCAATAGGGCTAGATACCCCACCTCCAAGAAATAGACTGTCACCCTGTTTGACTCTAATATCTTCAACAGAAAAGTTGTATTTGAGATTGTTTTTAACCAGGACCATAAATGGTACATCGATGTAAAGAGATTCCAAAATAGTCAGAAAATATATCCATAGTCACTTGATTTATACCAATAAATAGTTCCTTTCCACGCGGTCAAACGCCTCCTCTTATCAACAAAACATGCGGACGTAGATTTTCCTTTGCCAAGTCGGTTTGCGATCATGGAATATAATACAAATATATGATCCAGACACTATCTCAGTTTACGGAAACCATTTTTTTCATCCGCGAATTTGCTGTGTTTCTCTGACCAGTTCAACAGACGATTATGAAGTACCGAAGTAAATACTTTACATACTCAGGATATCAGCGTAATTCCTCTGTTAGTAGTTGAGTAGGACACGCCTATCTTTGTTTCCACCTTTTGGTATGGGATGGATAAGTCCTTGACGCCATATACTTGGCACGATTCCCGAATCAAAACGCGAAGCATGAAGTCGATGCAGTAATTTTGTGGAGGCTTTGTTCTTGAGAATTTCGTTACATATTTTATAAACCTGTCGCTTTACCACATTTTGCTTTTGGAACGACCCTTTCATTTTCTGCAATCGTGATTGGTTGATTTAATTCTGAAGTGTCTGGAGGGCATATGTCTGGTGCACAGTACAATAAATAACCCACAATTCTCTTTGATTTGTATCCATGAAGGTTACTTTTCTAAAAACTTTTTCAGTGCTGCATGTAAGCACTAGTGTGCAGCATCAGAATAATTGATAAATAATATCCAGTAAAAGTACGTTTAGAAATTTCAGCAAAAGTTTCAAAATAACCATTAAACAACCATGGAAGTCATGTTCTGTAGGTACTACAAATGTCATACTTTTTAGGCAGCAAGTTATGACGAACAGAAGGGGTCATTCTCTGAGAACACTTAGAATGCAAATTTCTTTTGTCATTTCCATTGGAAAAAATCAATATCCTTTTGTTTCGAAAAACAGGTGCAACTGGTCTCCCTACTTTCCATCACATTATTCTGTATGGCTGAAGACAAAATCAGTGGAAAATTTTACAAAAATGCTATCTCCTCTCTCAATCTTGCATAATTTTTCAAATCATTTAAAATGAGAATTGAGAAGAATGGTGTCCTTAAAAGTATTTTTTCAGAATTTTTACAACTAGTCTATGAATTTGTCTACACATGGGAGACCTGGTAGACTTCTCTGGGGAATCTCTGAGGAAACAAATCGCAATGAATTATGGGAAATTTACAGTACTGTGTGGTGGACTTGAGTCATCATATTCACTTTCAAATTGCTTTAATTTATTCATTATTGCACACAGGTGTTCATCTCCAAAGCAAATCTCTCCGGGGTCATCTTTTTTATTGGTTTATTCGTGCTGAATAAATTTGCATAATCGTTTCTCGTCCTGTTAAACCATAGACAATAGAGCTCTGTCTATGGTTGAAACACCGCCTCAGGATCAGTAAATGATACACAGTCATGTACAATTTCTATCGGCATTGGCTCTTTGTTTGATTTATGAAAATATCTTGTTAAAGTCTTTCAAGAAATTTGTCCCCTCGGTGTGCACATCTAGCAATTTCTGTTGTTGTGATTTATTGTACCATCCTTTTACTTTCCTTAATTCAGAATCAAACAACCGTCTAGTATTCACAAATGATTGTCTCAGTCTTGATTTAAGCCTAGTTGGGCCTCTGCACCTGAGCCACAGTTTCTCATTTTGACATGCCGATTTCCACAAGTCTAGCGGAGAGTAGTGTTGACCACCATGGTATATTTTTCCTGCGACGTTTCGTGGTTCTCAACGATACATCTTTGAACTCTAGATGCGTATCCATCTCACTTTTGAACAGTTCACAGATATCAATGTGTATAGAATCGACGTCCGATTGTTGCAAATGAGCTCGTTCAAGGATTTTCGATCAGTTTAGTGACATGAACAAGAATGTTCTGTTTGCACATGAATTCATTTGAAATATGGCCGAACAAGAAGCCCGTTTGGGTTTTGGTGAAACGTTTCTACAGTCACTGGAGCGCGATACAGAAACCTCGTTATCGTCATTAAATTGTATGCAAATTTCCAAGTGAGTACACAATGGTCGGGTAAAATGTCGGTATGAAAAATACCGAGCTCACCATGCACAGTTTCGTGCATTAGACCACACCTGGAAGTTGTTGAATGTATTGAGTTCAACGGCTGGTACTAAACAGTAGTCAACTGCTGCAGGGCGTGTACAGTAATTGATACTGATGTAAAACCGTTATATTGGTCATTACAACGCCAATTTACAGCACCTCTTTACAAATGTCAATCAGCAAATCACCGTAGGAAATTTTCACTTATCCAGAACAGATCTCGGTGGTACATCATGTAAATCTGTCATGTAGTCCCGAAACACACCATATCTGGCGTCATACGGTAAATGATGTGTTTAAGCTATAGGATACCTTCAATATTTTTTATCTGTTATGGTTACATCATACAGGTTCGTTAAACGTACATACACAAATATGCAAAACCTCCCAAGTCACGAACGGCTCTTCTTGAAATTAATTGCTGTTATCAGTTTGTGGCAATACAACTTGTAAAATGGTGCTGGCATCACTTTCTTTCACAAATGTTTCGCACGCATACACACAATATCCAACTTTAGTTTCTTTACATCGAGTTCTTTGGAGGGGTCATTTTTTGTCCATCCTTTCACATTGTAACTATTGATAGAAATACTTGGATGAGTTGTCTCCTGATCGGAGTTTTTTCTTTGTCACATATATCACTCTGCCGTTTTTCCATTTCAATTTATGGTCATCTCCTATGGCACGTAGTATACTATGAAAATTAGCATGCGTTTGTCGCATGTCTTTCGCGACTCAATATACATAATTTTAAATAGAGACTGACTTTTGTAGAGAGCACTTGGCCTTCATTACAGCCTTTATCCCTTCTAAAGTTTCTAGAGCAAGTATCTCGCCAGGTTTGCTGGTGTATAATTTTTTTCCGAGTGGCATTAGATCATTTAGCCTCGAGTTCGTCAAGTTTCAACCAAGGTTTAAACAATGTATTCACCACGTCAGAGAGATTCTCATCACCATTCTGTTTCAAACCACGGATTACAATCATACTCCTGTTGCTATTGTCGCTTGCGTTGGTCTTTAGGTTTTCAACTCTTTTGGCAGACGTTCGAAATCACCTGTTTGTTAGCTTTGACATTTCCATTGAAATTTGGCCTCGAACCTCCTTAACAGCAATATCAATTGACTGCATTACCTTTGTCTCTGAACCAGCTAACTTCTGCCTGAGGTTTGTTTCACGCTGACTCTGCATACTCAAGCAAGGGTGATTTCTCGGCCATGGCTTCCGTCTGCACTAACGCTGGTAGCATCATGAGTTCTTGAATTTGCTCGGGTCGCCCTTTTCTCCTTATTTTTGCCAGGAATACTTCAGCAGCCGTTAGGTATGGACTTCGTAAGAGACTACAAATTCAGTGTTCACAGTTCACAGAAATATTGGCAGGTGTAATTGTTAAAAGTTTCAGTTTTTTTTTATAAACTGTGAGGAAACACGTCCGCACATGTGGTTACGTCACGTTTCATATACAATTCAATATTGCCACCTAGCAATTTCTCAGACATGTCTCAGATTTGTTCAAACTAAGCAAAGAATAGTGAGTATTATATAAATACCAAGCCATGGATGTCAACAATTTAAGACACTTCATTTATCAATTAGAGCAACGTGACTGACAGTCATTCTCGATATATTATTTCTTCAAGGCAGTCAGCGTGTTCAATAATAAAATAGATATTCACGAAAATTTGCAAATGTGACATTATGCATAAACTTGGATTCTTTTTGTATTTAATGTTCTTTTATGCAGTCATTTTAAACAATGTGGTTTTAACATCTCTAGAAAAGTAAAAGTACCTATCTAGTAAAATATTCTAGGTATGAATTTCCATCTGTTTAGGGTTCAAGAAGTTGGAGAATTTCACCCCATTTTTTCATATTTTCTGACAATACCCTTTCGTTTAGCAATGTACAATTTAATTCTTTGTATGTTGCTTACAAATGCTCTGAAAACTTCAAATGGAAGGTCTTTTTGTCACATCTACATAAATATCTGTATCGCTTTGCAGCTAGAAGTAGAAAGTTTGTACATTCAACATGGGGTTTCCCAAAAGCAGGGGTATCTAAGAAAGTGTAGCTTTTGAATGAAAACGATAGCTTCGACACCGTGCAGCATAGCTTGGATAGGGAAACGATAGTTGCTGGAATGGAATCCGTGAGTTTGGTCATCTAAAACGATAGCTTTGAACATATTTTTAAGTTAATGGCGTAAAACAAGATGGCTGACAGCAAAAGCAGTGGTAGCGGCGGTAAATATTTACCCGTTTTCGACAAAAAATCACCAAGTCGTGTTGTGTAAGATGCTGCGTTAAGTGAGGTGCAGGTTTGACTACACTTCTGTAAAGTTTTTGCCCCCATTTTACAAAACTTGCAGAGAAATCTCCGTTCCCATTTTCAAACTGAACAGGCTATTTGGACGTCCTATTCTAATACATGTACATGGATTGTGTATGTGATAGTGTATAAAAAAGTGCTCGTGCATACATGGAAGGTAGAGGAGATAACTATTCATCTTATCTGAAGCTAACTTTGAAATCTTGGTAAGTCTTAACTCTGGAAAACAGACATTGCCAACATTAACGACTACGTCTTTACACTATCATGTACATTCCAATCCCTGTACACGTATTAAAATAGGACGTCCTGATAGCCTGTTCAGGTCCGACCGAAAACGGGAACGGTGATTCTCTGCAAGTTTTGTAAAATGGGCGTAGGAACTTTACAGAAATGTAACCGAACCTGAACCTCACTGAACACGGCATCTTACACAACAGACTTTGGTTATTTTGTTGAGAAAACGGGTAAAATACTTACCGCCGCTTCCACCGCTTTTACTGTCAGCCATCTTTTTTTTAAAAATATGTTCAAAGCTATCGTTTTCGATACGGTAAATGACTTGTCAAAACTGGATGGTTTTTACACAATTACAAAACAGGTGTTATACGGCCTCATTTTCCACACTACAAAATATGTCTTATTATAATTACAGTTACTAGCCCGAAGGGCGCGCCGAAAAAAGGAACTGAATGATGAAATTTTTGGCTGGCACGATGCTTTTTAGGCAGGTATGAGCCCGTGTCGAAATTCAAAAACACACTGACCACCCCTATTGGGCATTTCAAAAACATAGTGACCCTGTACTGCGGCATTTTGTAATACG
>LD344955.1:262498-274491 GCA_001465055.1 Ptychodera flava
GGGGAGGGTTACATTTTAGAAAACTGTTCAAGGGGAGGGTCACTTTTTATAAAGCTATCTTAGGGGCAGGATCACTTTTAACAGAAGCTGATTTTACGGCGAAACCTTTGATTGTACTTGTGATATTTCCTACATAGGAAATCACTTACGAAATATGCCAATTCTTTTAAAGACATACACATTATCCACAAGTTTTACAAGCAGAGAAGATGCAGTTGTATCCTATATTAAACACCCTGAACAGTTAAAACTGATGAAGGACAAGAGACAACCAGATATGAACTGAATATGCTCACGTGTTTTACAACAGGTTCGTTAATAGTAGAACGCTTCACAGAACAATAAGATATATGTTATCACTATATGTAGCAGGTTTTTTCAACTTCGCATAGTACTCTTAGGGTTTAATCACTAATTACAAAACTGTATTTAATATGCAAATGGGCTGTTAATTAACTTGACACTGCTCAATGCTTCATGGGACAATTAGATATCCATAAGATTAACATTTGTAGCACGTTTTATTTAATTTAATGCTGTAATTTTAGAGTAATGTCACTAATTACAAAGTTCATTAAATATGCAAATAAACCGTAAATTAACTTGACACTGTTCAATGATTCATAGCACAATTAAATATTTTTCAACTCAATATCTGTAGCACATTTCACAAAATTTGGTGCCGTTATTTCAGAGTTATATACCTAATTACAAAGTTTATTAGATATGCAAATGAACCCTTAATTAACTTTACACTACTTAATGCTTTACAACACAGTTAGATATCTGTCGGATCAGTGTATAAGCAGCAATTTTCATCACATTTGATGCAGTTATTTCGGTGTTATATGACTAATTATCAAACTTCATGAAATATGCAAATGAGCTAATTATTAACTTGACACTGCTCAATGCTTCTCAGTACAATTGGATATTTATCAGATCAACATCTGTGCAAGTGTCATGAAATTTAACGTTGTAATTTTGGAGTAATATCAGTAATCACAAAGTTCATTAAATATGAAAAATGAACCCTCAATTAACTTCACACAACTAAATGCTCTACATCACAATTAAATATCTGTCGGATCAGTATCTGCAGCAGATTTCATCACATTTGGTGCAGTTATTTTGGAGTTATATCACTAATTACAAAACTTCATAAAATATGCAAATGACCAATTTCTAACTTGACACTGCCATATGTTTCTCAGTACTATTAGATATTTATCAAAACAATATCTGTACCCAATTTCACTGACTAGGGTGCCGTAATTTCAGATTTATATACCTAATTACAAAGTTCATTAAATATGCAAATGAACTCTTAATTAATTTCACACTACTAAATGCTTTACACTACAGTTAGATATCAGTCGGATCAGTATCTGCAGCAGATTTCATCACATTTGGTGCAGTTACATCGAAGTTATAAGACTAATTACAAAACTTCATAAAATATGCAAATGAGCTATTTATTAACTTGACACTGCCCAATGCTTCTAAATATAATTAGATATATATCAGATCAATATTTGTTACAAGTATCATCAAGTTTGGTGCATGAGTTTCAGAGTTATCTCACTAATAACAAAAGTTCATTAAATATGCAAATGAGAAGATAATGGCCATGACACTCACAGTATCATCATAATGTTCTGAGATTGTCATCTGTGAAAAGTTTCATGAAATTTTGTGCAGTATTTCTTGATATATGCCTACACTGTCATTACAGTCTCCATAGGGAAACCATTGTGCGGCAAAAAACGATATTGCATAACTTCATTAATATGCAAGCCACACCAACCAAAATCTAATCAGTTCTTCCAAGTAGCATATGATACCAATGTACCAAATCTGACCTGAATCGTTCAGGCGTTTTTGAGTTATCGTGTAAACAGACAGACAGACAGAAAGACAGACAGACACACACACACACACACACACGGACAGACAGACAGACATCGCTATGACATTAGCCCACGTGAGCTGAAAACATATGCGACAGGTGGAAAAAGTGTATATCAATTATCAAATGTACATAAATGCAAACATATTGTTAGTTTTATATCAGAAAAAAATTGTTTATAGTTCTCTCATAGATTACCATCTACAGTGAATCAACATTTCAATGAAATTCCGAAATCAAATTTTTTGCATTCACATGGACTTGCAACCACCCAAGTCTAATCAAGAACATTAATATCAATAATCAAGCGTACATAAATACACTGATTAACCTAGTTTTGTATTGAAAAAAATTATTCATAATTTCAACATAGACTACCATGTATAGTGAATCAACATTTCGGTGAAATTCCAAAATCAAATTTCTTGCACAACCGTGGACTTGTAACTACTCTAGTCTAATCAAGAACATTAATATCAATAATCAAGGATACATAAATAAGCTTACACAGATTTACCTTCTTTTGTATCGGAATTATTCAAAAATCTATTTTTTTAAACACAAATGCACATGTTACTTCTTACATCAAGCAAAGTACATTTAAAGATATTATCACATATAATGTACAGATATAGCTTGCTTTGTTGGGGTAAATTGTCAATAATTTGCCTGATAGACTCTATGTATTATGAATTGATATTTTAGGGTGAAGCACTTTATCAGCCACATCTTGCCTTCTTATAGTTGCACAAAATATGGTGACCTCAAATGTATTAAATATCATGTCCTTTCAAAATACGTGCGTGATAATTGCAACTGTCCCTCCCAAAGCGCCAGCCCTCTCCGTAATTTGTCGCTAACTTACGTAACAATTAAACCATTTTTATATAAATCAGCTGATGCTCTTTCAGTAATTCCTGTGGAGAATACTGCAGTGGTCGGGGGTAGGGTCAAGTTTTAGAATGTCAGACAAGGAGGAGGGTCACATCTTAGACAGGAGGATAGGAGGAGGGTCACATTTTACAGTACAGGTGTGCGCGGAATTCCAACCCCCCCCCCCCCGGTGTATTTAACGAAGGCTGCCTAATTGGTGGCTAGAAAAATTACTGGACATCATTAAACGAAAGATGTCGCTCATTTGACTTACTCAGACTACAATGTCACCAAAAGCAAGACGGGTCAGAAGCGGCGACCGATGAAATCTGACCCTTTAAGATGACGGTCAGTCTCTACGGGCCGCAGACAGTTGGCAAATCAAGGCGATACGTGTTTTTCCACAATCACTACCATTTACTGATACTGACAATAAGTTTTTTTTAATTTTTTGAAATGTTTTAAGTTCCAAACTTTGCTCGTTGACCCCTGATTTTTATTGTTGATTTGGTAAGAGAATGGTTGAAAGTTTCATTCAGGAAAGTTTGAGCAAAGGTTTAAGTGTTTCACTTTCGAGGCGCATACTACCTTAAAATCTTAGGATGTTTAATTTATATTTGATGTCATGCTGTCGGATTCTTGTGTGAACTATCATGTTTGGGGATTATTTTTCCATCAACGAATAGGGTTATAGCGAAATAAGACGGGTCTTTCAACTAAACACGTTTTGTCAGATACCTGCCTTATAAACGTCACCTAAAAGCTTCCTACCTTGGCTATACATTGTAAGTTTGGAATTCAAACAATTAGTAGCCTCAAGTATGACAATACTGTGCGTTTCACATCTTTGGCATAGGCATATCTCTTCTCAAAGAAGGAGAAACCAAGTTTAACCAAATCCTACCACCCCATTCCATTCCTGCACCTTTGGAAATTTGTACCGTCAAAAGCCGTAGTTAAGTTTTAAATGCATTGCTCCTTCAAATAGGCCTTTATCAATGAGGTTTTTTCGCCCTCGAAAGCGATTTGTTAGACAATTTAACGATCGAATTGAAGAGCGACTTTGATTGAAGAGATGTGCCTGACCTTTGGAAATACGCTGACTTGGTAATTCAATGATACTTGTCAATTTTAACACTCATAATAGTAAAGCAGTGTACCATGGATGGGTGAAACCCTCTCCTGTCGCTATAGCAATAGAGAATAATGTAATGAAGGTGAATACAAAGGCAAAGCTATCTATTGATTAATTGGAATGCTTACGAAATTAGAAGAACGACATTTGTATTGAGCAAGAGGGACAATATGAAATATACAAGGATGTGTTTTTCTTCATTGTATGTGGCAAATTGCTTGTGGTTGTCACGGATACACTGACATGGAATTAAACAATATGTCATAAATTATTTCATGTCTACCAAGCCTTAACTGATGTGTACTGTTATATACAAACACATTTCTTCTTCAATGGTAAATTAGATTACACAGTTAAGTAGTATCTAAGAACCGACATGTATGGCCTTTGAGCTTTGTAATTTTGCAATGATATTATATATTCGTAGGCACATACATACAAACCTACCTACCTACCTACCTACCTACCTACCTACCTACCTACCTACCTACATACATACATACATACATACATACATACGTACGTACGTACGTACGTACGTACGTACGTACGTACGTGTGTCAGACAGACAGACGGACAGATAGACAGACAGAAAGACAGACAGAAAAACAGACAGGCAAACAGACAGACAGACAAAGATCATCGTGTATTTGAGATAATTGAATATATTGTTCCTGGTTATTCTCAGTTACCTCTGAAGAGAGTGCGCTCAGCCTGAAACTCGGATGGAGTAGGGTGTAAATAGCCAGTTATTTGAATGCAATAAGTTATATCTCAACTGAGTTTTAAATTAATTTGAGAGCAACATACGTGGCATGCTTTTCTTCGGTGCAGAAGTACTTGAATTAACAAGCAACTGCTCGCCCACTGTTTTGTCCGGAAATAGCAAAGGGAATATAAGTGTGTCAGACATAAATACCCGTTGCGTTTTTTAATAGAATTGTACAAGTTGAAATCGATAAACACTCACACATAACCATACAATGTTATGCATAATGTTGGTTCGGCAAGAAAAGGCCAAATGATTTTAATGTGTCAGTCGCTATACTCGTCCAAGATTATTCTAACAAACGACTGCAAATTTATGATCGAAATATTAAATCTTGCACCGACAATTTTGCCATGCAGGAAACCAAACGACTTCCGTGATGAGTAAATAATTTCCATAAGAGGTCTTGCATCGTAAACAAACAAGAAAATAGGCTATTGACAAGATTTAAAGTTTAAGACACACTAGAAATTTAGCTCACTATAGTGGCTCGATATTTTAGGCCTATACTGCTTCTGTTCGGCTGACAAGCACTTATACAGTATTTACCTAACGAAAGCACAAAGTAAAAAACGTCATTTTGACAGATTTTAAACGATGCTATGAATAACAATACACGACTCTTAATTTATGATGACACCACTCATCTCATTCCTTCACGGTCAGCAAAGTACAAGAAAAGACTAGTTTCTTTATTTAGATGAATGTTCTGTCTTCTGCATTGCCAGTCTGCGAAGTCATTGATTTTGAAGAGTTGACCTAAAGGCAATGCTATTTCCTTTATTAGAACAAATGCTGGGATTTCACCGAGAAGGGCAAAAATAGCGATGAGAAATTACAAGATTCGGTATAAAGATTGGCTTAAAATGTACGGCTTTACGTTGACAAAGATTAAACCGAAAAATTTCAAAGAGAGCTTTTCTAGAATCTATTGTTTACGAATATTCTCATGTAGATAACATTGGTTAGGAACTGTCAACCAAGGTGTCTCAACTTGATTTTATTAATATTTAGAAGAATAAGAAACTTGTTTTCAGCCATGAACGATTGTTGTTCTATTCGTGATACGCATATGAACTTTGCGAGCAGTCAAATCTTTTACACATCCCTGAGTTAGTTTTCAAGAACGATGCTGAAACTCGTTGGTCTTGATTTTACATCAAAACTTGTGACAATTTGTTTTCTCATAATTTCTATTGATCGCTTAATTTGTTACTATTTTTAAGGCAAAGCGAGAAAGTAGATAAAACGGTTTTAGAATAAAGGATGCGCGAAGAATTGTCTAGATATACATCAGATGATTCAGATGAGGCAAAAACAAATACATTTGTAAAGCAAGGATTAACAATATAATCACATTATAATAACAATATAATCAATCCGAGATTGAAGGACGGCAAAGTCACCGTCATATTTTCTTAACTATGTCAGTGACTAAGGAGGCACCATGGCCCAGTGGTTAGGGTAACGGATTCACTGTCAGAGGGTGGTGAGTTCGAGACCCGGTTCAAGACGCGGTAGGTCCAGAGTAACGGACTCACTGTCGGAGGATGGTGAGTTCGAGACTCCAGCACGGTGTTGTGCCCTTGAGCAAGGCACTTTACTCCTCAGTGCTCCATTGGGGGTTAGTGGGTTATTACCTCATCCTGTAATTGGGCTAACGCCTGTTGGATGATGGACTGAATAAAAAAAATAAAATAAAAATAAAAAATAATGATGAATATACTTTTGGTGTATCTAAATTCATGTTTGGCAAAATTTTAATCACTAGACTTAGTACTTCACAGATCAAACTAAACCCATTTTCACCTTCCAAATGTTGTTCGATATTTGAAAATTATTTAAAGTCAAGCCGAAGAACCCTCCTATCCCTTTCACAGTTTCTCAAAGAAATGTACGTTTGAATGTATCAAGAAAGAGCAACTTGATTTACAAGAAAACACGCCCCGCCAACCTCAGATAAATTCATCTTGAATTAACAAAATACTTGGTATTTTATGTATGTAGGGAAATCAAGTGTCAACTTGTGTCCATTATTTTCAATAGAGGAGGGATGAATGCATATACACTGATAGGGAAATATGGAACAGAGGGTGAAGATAATTTTACATTTATCACATGAAGTGGCTCGAATAGCCACCTGTATGACGTTGAACAGGACGGATAAGAAATCCGAATCATTCCTGTCTGCGTCACCAACCGGAACTTTCTTCCTGCACTTCGCTGTGACGCTTTCTTGCACAGGCCGATCTGTCGCGATCGATGCCGTGCTCTCATGATATTTTTATGAAAAGGTGATGCGACAAATTCAGACGTGGAAACACGGAAGGCATGCCCAACGAAATTTCGAATCGCTAAAGCTTTTGTAGCTATTCCAAAGAGTAGAATGGGGTGCTGTCGCGGCTAGCGCTCCAGTCTTGTCGTACGGACGGCTCAATGTGGACGGTGAACATGGCGATAAAGCCGAAAGCTGCAGCTCAACGTAAGTTCAACTGAATAAATAGTACCTTAGATCTTCGGAAAGCGACATAGAAGGCAAAACACATCAAATCATTCTGCGAACAACGATAAATTTCCGTCATCTCATAAAAAAAATCCGTAACTTATCGATCCGAATCGAACCTGCAGCACAGCGCTGTGGCGAAGACATCAGCTGTCAGCCATAAGCTTAGCTGTAGCCTGAACTCTGCAGTGCGGCGCTATTTTATCGAAAGTTGACTCGGACAACAGAACAGAGTTTCGGTCAAGTGACAAAATTTGGAGGAATCTACAGACGAGATATGTGTCACTGCAAACATTAAAGTTCGTAAGACTTAAACATTGACGACCGCGGTCGGGATTGACGAGCTGACACCTGCGGAGACCGTTGATGACGCCGTGACGGCCCGCTGTGGCAACGTACTCAGTCTGGGTCACAGTGGGTGCCATCGAACTGAACGTTTCGGTCTCGCCACGATCGTAAGCTTGTGATATTTTGAAAGCTACGACACCTAGAATAGGACTACTGTTTCGATCTTTCTGTTGTCTTCCCTTTATAAATTCTAGTTAGGCCTGCGGTATTATGGCTGTCAGGCGCTAGCGCGGTGAAGTCCCCCCCAGGCAGCATTTTCCAGTTTTCACGTAATACAACGACCCTTATTGTCCGTGAATGAAAACTTGTACAAAATTATAATGCAAACATATGTAAATTCGAAATGAAAATTTGTGCCATGACTGGGACATTGACCCAACTGACATTTTTTTCACATTTCAACATTAGTTGGAAAATTATAGATTTACTAAACATCATGAAATCTATTTTAAATAAATGTGCATCAGAGGTAATTCTACATTTCAACTTGATGCTTAATCACAACAGGTTTACGGTCATGATTAGTTCAGTGAAAGGCCGGCCCTGATATTATCCAAATTATTAGCTTTGGCCATATTTAAGTTCTCAAGGTAGGGATAGGTTGATGCTGCAAGTTAATGAAAGGAATTTTTGGGGAAAAAAACATGTAATGTATAAGTAACCAAAGCTAAGCTGCAGTCCATAGTGTAGTGGCTAATGTACTTGTAGTTGAGCAGTGCCGAGGGAAATGTTAATCGCTAACGATTTTGTATATTCAACATGTACACGGGGGTTCCATGTTTTAATTGTTGCCTTGGAAGTAGTGTCATCAGAAATGGTAAGGAATGCTGTGCTCACTGTACACATACTACCTGGAGTAGCATATACACAGATTTAGAGTTGTTGTCTCGTCGGTTAGATTCGCAGTATTAGAAATGTTCAAAGGATAAAAATCGAGCGACAACCAACATGTGATCATATATGTCGCACAAGGTGTTGCCGATTAAAGTATTTCATTTTACAATTTATGTTCCCTTCAATATTTCATTTCCGTTAAATGAAGTTTTACGTCACTATTGTTTATTTGTCATGATCATTAATCAATGATGCAAATATACTTACTGACCTATCGTTGCTTGGTAACTAATGTTATTGATAAGATTGAGTTAGGTATTTGCATTGGTTCTAAATTGAATTTCTATGCAACATTTTGTGTTACTTTTTTTTCGATGTAAAACAGATGAACAGTCATTCTATGATTGTGTCTTTCAAACCATTAATCGCCAAGATATCCCGACATGTGTGTTCCAACCCAAGTGATTTTTTTCAATCGAAAACAAATAAATGTGCAATGTTTATAACATCACTTGCCATCCATTCTGTGAAATTTATAGTATGTCAATTTTTTATGGCATGTAAAATGCTTCAATTTTTAATCATGCCATAAATTCACGATAAGAGAAGGGTAACCAGAGCAACAAATAAACTCTTCGATGCGCACTTTGGAATGACTATGAGTCTACACATAATCTAACCAGAAGACATATGTCTGCATATACATAGAGCAACAATATTAATTGGTCATTACAACAATGGTATTCAAGTAGAAGTACAAGGCAGGCAAAAATGGCTTTAGTCTAGTGCCTAATGGAATTTAATTTGCAACTTAAAGATATTATTTTTGACACTTAGGAAATGGCTTTCAACCCATAAATTTTTTTCTGTATCCATAGTACCACAGGTATTGTAATGTATTGAGAAATATTTGAACAATGGTAAAAGTGTAGACACCTCAGTTTTTAAAACGTTTTTCAGCTTCTCCAACGTTACTGTAACGTAAAGGCGTTTGATTTACTATATTCCAATGAAAGACGAATGAACAACTCTTGTTTGCTTGAATTTGAGCCTCAATATCGAGAGGTCATAAACAAAAAGGCGTCTGGAAATTACGGATCACCGATTTTATTAATTGCATCGCTGTAGTTATATGATTTCTCTTAACTCACAAAACTGGTGCAATTAGCCAGTTATGAGTGCAGATGTAAACACAGAAAATAGAGGAATAGCTATGTCGCACGCTTTGAAGGATAAAGTTTCAATTGGTGTAATTTCATGGTGTAAATAAAATGTAATATAAAGGTAACCTTTCTGACTCAATCATGCCTTGTTATACGTGTACATTTAATCGACATATAAAATTTATTGTGAGAAGTCTGAACATACTTGAATGAGTTGAACTCGTAAAGCAAACTTTTATTGAACACTTCCAGAGAAAAGAAGATGGACCTCCCTTTATTGAAACCGAAAACATTATACATATACAAATAATGTGGATAGTTTTCTAAAAGTCTATTAGCCCATGTTTCTATACCTATTTACATTATCACTATGATTCTGCCATCATCCCATGTCAGGAATTTTGTCTCAGTGCCAATGAAAGATCTAAAAGTGGACACATTGATACTTAAGTCTCTAAAGGGCACCATGCAGTTTAACACACAAATTGCAAACTTGAATTTGTGGTGTAGCTATGATTATTGTGAGATGCATTGAAGTTTGCCAAAAATACATAAATTTATGGCAACGCTGGAGACTTGCACGGTCGCTGACTGCTGCTGACAGTCTTTGTAAGCAGTGGAAACTACGATTTCGCTTAACTTTTATTTCTACCTATACTTTTATATATTATTAAAATACAGCGATTTCAACTTTTGCAAATTACGTAAACCATAAAACTGAAAAAACCTACAGTCAAATTCTTATGCGAAAATGAATATTATTTACCTAATGAGAACTGTAGCAAACTGCGTAAATATGCCAGATCGATATGATGAAAAACTTCAACTGCAGGTTAAACATTTCATTTAAAAGAATTTATTATCATGATACTAAATTAAAGTAACGAACGATTGAATGGGAATAGGTTTTTCTTCCAGAGGTATTGACTATTTCAAGAAAGACAATAAATTCTGTTTTTGATTTATACCATGAATCATCTTGTATCAGTTGACCTCTAAGAGAGACATATTCTCACTCAAATCAAATTGAAAATTAAGAGTGATTCAACCAATATGGTAACCATGAACATTCACAGCCACCAAAACCAACCATGAACATTCACAGCCACCAAAACCAACCATGAACATTCACAGCCACCAAAACCAACCATGAACATTCACAGCCACTAAAACCAACCATGAACATTCACAACCACCAAAACCAACCATGAACATTCACAGCCACAAAAACCAAATACAATCACTATCGCGAGTGCACACGAATACAGTTCATAGGACACGAAGCTGTCATTAACAATATGTCGGCGCCAAACCTCTTAGTTTAGAAATCTAACAAAGATGTCTCTACAGAAATCGTTCATTGTATTTGTTAATTTACCATTTTTTATGTTATGTACTCAGAGATAGGATGAGTAGGTGCTCTCTTCAAACTGTTTTTATTGCGTAGGCATGTTACTAACCAAACCTTTTGATAGACTACCGTCGAGAAGCAATCATTTCTGTGGATTATATTGATGCCAGAGAGACTCGGCGGTACCCTTTTTCAGGTTACACGCATGAGCGTGCACGCTATACCTTCATTAAAGAGTCGTGGGCGAACATCAATTCTTCATGCTTTGCAATGTGTTCGAGATAAGTTTCAGATAACGTCCTTTGCCTCAGTTATCGATCGTTTATCCTCAGACCACACTAATTCACATCAGGTCAGGGCAGCAAAATTGAATGCTTTGCGATAGAATAACGTTGACGCCTTTAAAATCTAGGCCCCTAATCGACCTATGGTGCAGTTTTGTGAAGGTTTCTTGTGTCGCGTCTCTTGGTAAATGTCTACTAGATTGTAAACACTGAAATGTGCGCACTGATTTTCTAATACAGGCAGGCTTATTAGCCACGTCACTCACTCATCATGGCATTTTAAATAGATTATCTGTTTTAAATTTGTGTCTCAGACACTTATATTGATCAGTGCACCTTTCTTTCTAATTTTACATTCGATAACTTAATTACCTCTCGATACATCGACTCCAAAGCTGTTACTTTACTTTTGTGAAATTACTTATTTAAATGTAATTTTCTTGGCACTATTTTTCATTTGTCTTCGGAACGCATTTCATAAAACTCACTGACAGAGTGCCTTTGGTTCTTTAAGTTTAGCAAATGGCAAACTTGAATGATATCAATGTTGTAAATATTTTATCTACGTAGTCCGATTTGTATTTTGAAATAGAACTGGAGAAGGACCGTGCGTACATCTACTTTTAGACGGCTACCTTCACTTACATGCACAGGACGTTGCCGATTTATCGTGTTACATTTCTGTCGATTCAATACCATAGCTTGTCATCAGAGTAGTCTAAACCTGACTTCCAGTATAACTCGTAAAAATCATTATACGTGATGCATTATGATGCCTTTAGTGTGAGAACTCAAATCATATTAAGTTCTTTATTTTGGTTGGC
>LD344955.1:277132-293264 GCA_001465055.1 Ptychodera flava
GAACGGTACCTTAGAAAGGAACACGTAAAATTGACATCGCATGTTATGTAATCTTAAGAAACGTACCGGATGCTGCGTGCACGAAGACAATATCCGCTCAATCAACTTTTCCTTAAAAGACGGTCGTGTACTTTAACAGAAATAAGCAAAATCCGTCCTTTTTATTATGGAGGATCCATGACATATCAATTCTTCCCGAAAAAAAAAGTTAGTGATGTAATGTCTACAAATTGCCTTCAAATATCTTCACTGTAATTCCAACGTCGTGTTTACTTTTGAAATAGGCTTTCCATTGTAAAATAAGTAAGGAAGCGGGTTATTGCTGCTGTCATATACAGGGAGATCTCATGCCCGTATGTTAAAAGCTTTATGGCTTCATTGCTTTTGTTATATAGTTTGTACTGCTGCCACGACGCTCAAATAATTTGCACAGATATAAATGTTAATATACGACCGACAATTGACAGTTGCATGATTAATATTCGATAGTAAGTATAAGTGGGCTAGAAGCCGCCGCCTTCGCATTTTCAGGATCAATGGTACTGCAGGAGTGAGGTGTCTTTCTGGATGTTTTTGAGGTTTCTAGGTACATGTCTTTCTAATGAAGACCTTGACAAGAATGTTTGATGCCTTAGCTATCTGTTTCTTAAACCAAACTTTGCGCAGGTATAGAGACGGCACAACTCATGATCTCAGTCAACTTTTTGAAACACATCGAGAATCCTTCTTTGGCACAGAAAGAGAAAGAAATCGGTTATCGATTTCACAATAACATCAATTTATTTTATCTTTTATCTAGATTTATCCGTATATGCTTCGTTTCTACACGCCGGTAAACGACAGAATTTGACGTTAATACAAACCCAGTAACATTTGGAAATCCTCCGGGAATTTTCTAGAAGTGTGAAAACCGTCATCGTTATTTCCCGTATCGCTCGCTGGATGTCTGAAATTGTTTCCAATCATTTTACTGTGAGATCACATGACATGCCATGTGAGGTTATGTTACCGGCGCTTGAGAAGTTTAATCCCTGAAGGTTAGCTTGGTAAGCCTGTTTGCTGGTGATATTGAATTGACGCCTACCACACAGCCTCCTGATTTTGTAGTTTCATATGACGTAATAGTGACGAGAGCGCATAGATTTCACAACATCGATAAAGAGTAGTGGTTATCGACACGGAAGCTATCTTCGTGATGACTGCCAACGTGGAATTGACACTTCAAGAAGCCCTGCAGTGCAACTTAACACAATACGCCAGTGGATCCAGTTGTTTTGACAATGACAGCACACCAGTGACAAGTCCATACGTACCTCCGCGGCTTTATTCGGAACCGTTGTGGCTACAAGTGGTGCTCGGTATTGTCTACGCAGTTACATCAGTTTTAGCTGCAGTCGGAAATTTAACCGTTTGCTATATCGTACTCGGTAATGCAAGAATGCGAACTGTTACGAACTATTTTATAGTGAATCTAGCCATAAGTGATTTTCTGATGGCCGTACTGTGTGTCAATTTAACATTTTACTACACTCTACACTTCCACTGGCCTTTCGGCTTCGTTATGTGTGCATTGGTCCAATACGTACAGATGGTGACGGTATCAATCAGCATTTTTACACTGGTTGCTATTAGTTTGGACAGGTACGTGGCTATTATCCATCCTCTGAGACCAAGAATGACGAAAAAACAAGCCCTTGTGGTCATTGCTGTAATTTGGATTCTAGCAGGAGGTGTCAGTCTCCCAGCCGGCATCAACAGTAAGCTAAGTTCACCGCCGAATTCATCCACACTTGTTTGCAAAGAAGAGTGGGCAACCGAAAAGAGCAGAAAAATCTATACAATCACATTAATGGTTCTACAATACTTTCTGCCTCTTCTGGTACTCTCAATCGCATATGCCATCATCGGATACGCAATATGGGGCAGGAAGGCACCAGGTGAACGGCAAAGGCATCGTGATGCTCGCCAGGCAGAGTCCAAGAGAAAGGTGCGTCAGTTATCCTATAATTCTTCATGTTACTTACAAAAAGGGCATCTCAAGCTCTTTACATTGTTAAGATTCAAGTATATTCTCTCATTTTTCTGAGTAAGTATTTTATAATTCATTCATATTTATAGATTATCTGTAAAATAATATCGGTTCCCTACCAGAATACTGTATTTTCGCAAATGGCCACTCCAATGAAAGTACCGATGTAAACTTATATTGCTGCGATTCCTATCTCTGCTTCACTGAACACACAGTGCTCTGCTTTAGCATCGAGCAGTGCCACGAGGACATTTGTATACTTCGAGATATATATATATATATATATATATATATATATATATATATATATATATATATATATATATATATATATATATATACATACATACACTTCAAGTACGAAGTGATTATACCTGTTACATAATTTTCATGCATCTAGCATTCATCGGACTACTTTTACCCTCAGGACGTATATCTTTTATAGGGTGGTACGTTCCATCGTGCTATAGTTCTGGGTGGTGTTGAAATTCGATAAATACTTTTTGTTTTGATGACGACAGTTAGAAACTAACTCAAATTGTTTAACTGCGTAGATTTGTCAGCATTAATTATGTGTACCTTATCTAACAGACAAAGATTATGTGAAGCATAATCACGTGTATGTGGCATACATACATACATACATACATACATACATACATACATACATACATACATACATACATACATACATATATACATACCCCTCCTTCTCTCCCTCCCTTTCTCAGCCATCTATCCACCCATACATCCATACGTGCGTGAAGTAACTGCTAGGTTACTGTAAAGATACATACCCCTCCTTCTCTCCCTCCCTTTCTCAGCCATCTATCCACCCATACATCCATACGTGCGTGAAGTAACTGCTAGGTTACTGTAAAGATGGCACGGTGCTGGTAGATCTATAGCCCAGCTACGGTAGAGTAATCTAGCTAAATTTATATCACAGCTTGAAACATTGTTTTGAATACGTTGAAGATATCTAAAATATGACACAATTAAACTGTCAGGAAAGTATGGTTTACATAATATGACTGTATACGGATATTAATGTAAAAATATTATTTCCTGCTGCAATTACTATTAAGCATAAGAGATTGATTCTGAAATTTGTCTATTTAATTTAGTGGACATATTTTTAGAGAGGAAACTATTGCATTTGTAACTATGTAGATTCATCTCTGATCACTCATGAAAGTTAAGTAATTAAGGTATGATGTGGCGTATTACTTGCTTTGGGTATTTTGTTTCAAAAAGCTAGTTCATAAACTTTAGCGCGTGTCAATGAAACTGACATCTAGCCAGTAGTTTGATTGTGTGACCTTCGCTTGAAAAGATCGGTAACCATGCGGTACAAATTTACAGCATAGATCACAACAATACCGTCTGAATAATTAAAGACGTGCTAATACTCGTACATGAAAATTCCGAAATAACTGCAGTATATCTACTATCCATGGTTGAATCTATTAATGTCTAGTATCTGCGTGCAACATCGTTTCTTCCGAATAAAATTTACATTTAGACCTCACACTTGAGACTGTGTGTCCTAATGATATTTATTTTTGTATTTAAAGAGGTTTCATTGGTAACAGTTGTGAAAGGTTAGAGTGCATGTCACTAAGGTGTAACAGTATGGATATTGTCGGCAGTATTTTATCTTTACAACAATTTTTCTTTTTATTTTATCTTTCTCAATAACAATTTAATATTTAGACTTAACACGATTGGAACTGATTTGGGATAATTGGATAGTGAAGTAATGTCTGTTGAATCTGCAAATGTAAGCTCATCTGCTTTCCTTGTTAAGTTATACACTTGTTTTTATGAGGCATTTGTAATATTGCGACATTCAGCTACATGGCACCTAACATTTTTGAGAAATTTGAAAAATATAAAGATCCAATTATCCCAAATTAGTTCCAATCGTGTTACACGCACTTTTTTGACCTGTTGCATTTATTAGAACAAATGATGGATTCCTATTTTTCACTCTCATTGCATGAGTCAAATCGTTTTGCCATAATTATGAGATTATTATAAATAATTGGCGTAGTAGTGTCTTCAAAAGGGACACCAAGAAGACTAGGTCTCATAACAAGAATAAGATTACATGAATGAAATATATTGCCTAACGATTCGTTCAGACGAAGCAGACGGGAGCCTGATCCATACACCTTCTATATTGATCCGAATACTACTATCAGATGCAATTCTCCATTCTTTTCGTTCAATTAACTAATAACACGATTGGAGCTAATTTGGGATGGATGGTGAAGTAATGTCGATTTAATCTACAAATGTTATCTCATCTGCCTTTCATTTTATATTACATACTTGTTTTTATGAGTAATTTGCGATATTGCATCATTCAGCTATATGGCACCTCACACTTTTGAGAAATTTGCAAAATACGAAAATTCAATTATCCCAAATTAGTTCCAATCCTGTTTAATGTAAGTATGATACCAGAGTATTTTACTAGTAGCATACGAAATGTTGCCAAGTCGACTCAACAGCATACAAGCCGGGTGGACGGTGGCCTTATACATTTATCGCTATGTAATGCATATCCTGCGTGTAGATTTTTATAGTCGCGCCAGCGGCTTACTGACTACGCATGCAGATATTCATAATATACTATGCGAGTAACCGGAAGTGTACCCTACTTTCATGGGCGCCGCCATGTTTTTTTGAGTGCTCGTAAATAAACAAATACGAACGTGCAAATTATTATATAACATGCCATTTGTAAAATATATCTCTTTTATTAGCCAGTAAGTATTATTATCCACCTTGTCGCTGATACAAAATATCGTTAATATAACGCATAAAAAATAGAAAAAGGGAGAAAACTGTCGTGCACATGAACGGGGCATACGCAAAGAATGCTGGGATTGAATTTTAGAAAAGCACCCCTGTGTCAATAATTAGATTCAAAAATTGCCAGTTTTTAGACGGAACGCTGTAGTTTTCAGCTTGCAAGTGGAAGTTGGGCAGTGCTGTTACCATTGCAATGATAATTATTGCATAATACGTCCCTTGTTTAACGCAATAGGCTGTTATCATGGTAAAAATTGCCAATTTGTGTCCAACATTTTTACACATTACAGAAAATCTATACCTGCACTGCTGCAGGGATTGACGTCATGTACGTACGTGAACTGCTTTCATCAAAGGGAAACCGGGCATAGTTGTCGTATGAAGTAACAATTAATTATATTTTATCATGAGTCAATACAAATAACATTGCTAATCTTAACCCCTGGCGCGACACCAAGGGCTGAGCCTTATATAATATTAGATTTTTATAATTGCAAATTATTTCAAGGGTCAATATATGGATCGAATAATTGTTTTAAATGTCTATAGTGAAATACTGAACATATTGTTGTTCCCACTGCTGTATCGCTTCTGATGCCGGTTGTTTAGCAAAGCAGTACATCCATTCGCAGTCACGGTTCATTGTCCTTTCAGTCAGTCTTAATGGTCTCTGTTCGACACGTCGATGAAACAAAATCTTAATTCAACATCATTCTGTCTGTAGTAATCCAAAAATTTGAACTAGTTCATTGACGGTAGGTGGGACAGGGTTAGAGGTGTTCGACATCTGTTTGTCTCTACCATTTACTGGCTTCTGTTTTAGTTTTGAATTCTTATTGTTCAACTATAGTGCAAAGGGGGTTTTCTCTTGCAGTCTAGTTGTTTTCTTATTTTTGGTGTCTCTGTTCCGTCTTGTAATCGATGTATGCCAGTGAGGAAGTATAATAAATAAATGAAAAAGGAGATTATTGTTTCAGAAGTTATACTTTTTCCGTACTAACTACATAGTTGCGCGTGTACTGGTGGTACATTGTACCGATTTCATGCGTTTTGTTGTCTAGTAATCACCCTTTCGTTGCGAGAAAATAAGAGTATTAGGATTCGAGCTACATGCAGTATTCTAAATTCGATGCATCATCATAGTTTAGGATAAAACAACCAAATCTTCCTCTATTACCGGAGACTGGTCTTAGAAAGGGCATTTTGTTTCACTCTGTATATCAGTCAGAGTAACGATATATTTTCCGTATATCAAATTGCAAGGCGCGAAGAAATATATTTTACTCATGGCTGATAGAGAAGCAGATGAATGTATCACCCCTATTTGTAACAATCAACCCTATTCCTAAAATTAACCCAATTTGTAACAAACCTTGACCTAATTTGTAACACTATCCCTATTTATAACAAAAGTTAACCGTATTTGTAACACTAACCCAATTTGTAACAAAAGTTAACCCTATTTGTAACACTAACCCAATATACCTTTTCCTCATTCAAGCGGAAGTTGGTATCATTTGCATGGCGATTTGACCTAGTTCAGCTGCGGAAATTGCCTTGCCTACGTCCTCGCTATACATGCCGATAGGTGCGCTATGGCGATCGATGAGAATACATTCCGAAGTCAATTGGAAGAAGACAGTTAAGCAACTGAAAGCTTGTGTAAATTAGGAGAGTAGCAAATTCAATCAGCATCAAACGATATACAGAAACGTATTGCCTAAAGTAAGTAAAGCAAAGCGAACACGAAGACGGATGGTTACTAGCTCCGTGCCAAGCCTAACTGACATAATATTCTTCTCTAAGGTTCAAAATTAAAGAAATCATGCAGTTCTGGGATAAAAAAACGTAGTTATCAGAAATTACAGCTTGAAATTTATCTCGAACAAACAACAAAATTATGCATGAAAATGTCAAGTATCTACATTAAAAAATCAATTGTCATGATGTGGCTCATATATTATGCAGAGTAAGTAAGTTGCAGCATGAAAAAACCTATCTTTCAAAGATCAAAATAAAGACAATATGGCTGTGAAATTCGTTGTAGTCATCAGTATAACTCTTCGAAATAAAAAATCATTTATTTGGATCATGCTGTGAGCGATGAAATCGATCGTGTTAAGAGAGAAAATGATCGGCCTTTGAGTTATCTGGACTGCAGACAACTATGGCGGATATGACAACGGGATCGACACCAATTTGAAAAATCGTGTATACGATGCTAATTTGTGTGATTTTTGTTGTAATTTCATCTATTTACTCAATTAATTGTGGGTATCAAGAGACGAATTGTTCCTATTGCATAGGTTCGTTGAGGTCACCGAAATATCACATGGAGGTAGTTGGGAATCACAAAAGTATCACAGTACAGCCATATCATGTATGCATGTAAGAACGGTCATACACTATGCTAAAAAGAATTGATTGGTATCTTATTCAACTTTAACTTAGCCCTATTTGTAACAATAGCCTAATTTGTTAAAAAACTTGGCCATATTTGTTTACATTTTGTTGAAATATTACACACTTAAGGTTCCAAGACTAGAAATTGACCTTCTCTAGTGGTTAATAAGCCCATAAATTATATACGCCCGTAAATTATATATTTCCGAAAAGCCTAGATATAGGGGAACATTGTGGTCACCATAGTGTCACCATTTTTTTACATAACTATCACGTGACAAGTAATTTGCATAAACTTTCAAAGATCAGTTTTCCCTATAATTAGGGTTAAGGTTTGTCACAAATAGGGTTAGTGTTACAAATAGGGTTAAATTTTCTTACAAATTGAGATTCTCACCGTTTGCTCCAGCCTCGCAATTTTTAGCTCAAGTGTTCACACACGTGATCTAATGTCGCAGCGAAGTCTGTCTGTCCGTCTGTCTGTGTGATTGTCTGTCCGTCTGTCTGTCTGTGGGCCCGATATATCAAAAACGGCTCATCACATCAAAGTCAAATCTGGTACAGAATCCAGTTTGCAAATGGCAAGAACAGATTACTTTTTGGTGGTTGTGGCTTACTTACTTTTTGTTCATTTGCATAATTAATGATTTTAGAAACAAAAACGGATATACATTGAGAACGACTGCACACAATTAGATGAGAATTGCTAAAAATGTTGATCACTCCAAGTTATATGAGCCATGAAGGTATTAAGGGATGATTGAAAGACAATTTCCAATTTGCATATTTAATCAACTATCTTGATTAGGGATATATCTGAATTGACTGGCTAAAAACTGATGAATCTTGGTATTATATTGAAGATACTATGATTTAACGTCGATAAGCATTTTCACTTCAGCAGATTCCTAATTTGCATATTTAATGAACTTTCCTAATTAGGGATATATATCTAAATTGACTTCATCAAAGTTGACGAAACTTGCTACATATATTGAAAATACTATGGTACAACATTCTTGAAAGTCATTAAGCATTTTTACTTCAGCCACTTCCCAATTTGCATATTTAATGAACTTTCCTAATTAGGGATATTTATCTAAATTGACTTGGCTTAAGTCGACAAAACTTGCTATGTACATTAAAGATATTTTGATACAACATTATTGAAAGTCATTAAATAGTTTTGCTTCAGCCAATTCCTGATTGGCATATTTCACGACCTTTCCTAATTAAGGATATATATCCTGATTGACTTGACCAAAGTTGACGAGACTTGCTATGTAGATTGAATCGAAGATACTTGTCTTCGTTACAACATTTTTAAAAGTCATTAAGCATTTTATTGCAGCCAATTCCTAATTTGCATATTTAATGAGCTTTCTTTGTCAGGGATATATACCTGGATTTACTTGATCAAAGCTGGCAAAACATGCTATGTACAATGATGATACCAGGATAAAAAATATTGAAAGCCATTTTGCATTTTTATGTCAGCAAATTTATAATTTGCATATCTAACGAGCTTTCACAATTTGGCATATATAGCTTGAAGGACTTGACATAAGGGAATTGCACCTGCTATATAAAGTGGTGATACAATGGCAGCAATCAAAGAAATTTAGTATTTTTATTTCAGTTCATTACATATTTGTATACTTAATGACCTTTAGAATTAATCTGTGGTGAATATTGTTCGTGGTGTTCATCATAACACTTTCAATAAAGTTGCAAACATGTGGTGAAAGTTTAAATTTGCACACAACTGCAATATATAATGAAACACGTGAGTATTTTTAGTTCATATCTGCTTTCCTATAGTGGAATTACTACGATATTCTATTGTATTTCAACCACTTGTAATATTGAGTTGTCATCATCATTTTAATTTATTCATGGTGTGGGTTTGAAACAAAAGAATTGCAGCATGCCACGCATGGGCAAGTGATGATTTGTACTTTTGTATCTTTTCCAATGTCGGTAGATATCAAAGTGTTGTAAGTAATCTTATTGTTCTTTATGGCGTCAGTATACGACAGCCACAATACTGTGAAGGACTTGACATAACTCACAAGACAGGACTAACTCAGGCAGAGACACAAACTCACGCGACTACACACTCACAGGCAGACTCACAGACAGGGCTGTGACGCCTTGTCACGGTTCCGTACTCAATCAACAAGTCCAAGCTCTACATTATCACTTGTCGTAAGTTCCAGCTTCTTTCTTATGTTATGAAATGGTGGAGATACAAACCCGGTTCGAAGACTGACTTCGGGTCGTCAGTTACCTCTCGTCGCCAAGCGAGATGCTCTGCGACGAATTCCCTGAAGCACAAAAGCTAATGTTGCAAAGCCAGCTAATTTGCCGAGGGAGTTCCCAAAATTGAACTCAACTAGCCGAATGTGAGGATGTCTACTCCGAAAATACCAAGATTCTCATCGAGCAATCACCTCGATAAAGGACATCTTAAAGACGGAATCTACACCACCAGTTACGAAGAAACAAGCCATCTACCATAAACGATGAACAATCTGCATTCAGTAATTCTATGATGCGACCCGTAAATTTGACATTTAGAATGTTATATTTGTTTAATATGATATTTTTTATATTAATAGGAACACAAGAACATGGTCTCTGATTTCTTTTTTAAAAGGTTCGTTCATTTTGAAGCTATATTATATGTCAAATCACATGCCTATGACAAAGCAACACATAGCATATCTTGGAGCCTTACTACACAAGCGGGGCGGGATACGTATATGCTATAATGCAAATACAAGCGGGTTGGGAAAGAATGAAATTTCTTAGTATGTTTTTCTCAACTTTCAAGTTTCGATTATATTGTCATTTCGAAACTTGCTTCCGTATGTAATCACTGTGAGAAAACTTTCAAAAACGACGAGATCGCTGAATAGAATTACTGAAAGGGAATCAACCAACCACGGTCACTCTACAAATCAACCAATGAGGAACACACCACTAACTGTAACGAACTTTACAAGCGCCAGAAAAAGAAACTGAACTCAAGTTACCTCAAGAAGCGAAACATGACCTTATGTACAAAAACGTAAAAACATTTTCTTGGCTAAGAACAATGAACCATGAGGAGAAAGTAACTTACTCAAGAAACAAGGACTCAAAATGAAAGAACAACATACAAAAATATTTACACTTGTGCTTTTTTATAACTGTCACTTTTCTTAAGTGCTTGTATCAGCTGTTGAGGGACACATTGACATTTTCTGTGATTTTATTGTGTGAGTTCTCGTAGTGTGTAGGGTAACGGCCGGCTCGACCACACTGCCCGATATTACACACTCATAAGTAAAATACTATGTTTCGTGATTCAGTATGATATTGCAATATGAATCTTGTCTACATTATGTTGTATTGTACATTTTTCTTCGATTTTTAGTTACCATTGTTTGTTTTTAATGTTGCATCTCATTGTTAACTTGTGACTTAAGTTATGCAAATCAACCTTTGCATGAAATCCAATTGTTTTACTTTCGCTGAAACCCTGCTCGATAAACATACATTCATTTTTGCTTCGCTCAAAAACCTTTAAAAAGTGTATCGTCCAACAAAAAATATTTTTCAATCACTCTTTTCTTTCGATAGCCATTTTTAGAAAGATGTTTGGAACATCAATGCTTGGTTTCTATGGAGGGATAAGTTACTGGATGAATTTTTAAATGTTTAAATGAGTTAGACCATGTTATCGACACCGTGCTGGTATTTCTGGCGCCAGTATTGTTATGGTTCAAACCAAGTGGGCAGCTTCATTAATCATGTCCAAAGACGCCAATGTATCGTGAGCGTGAAATATTAATTTCTTTGCGCCAATTTGAACGATTATGACACGAATGCAAATACAAGTGGCCCTATTTCTGGCCATTGGCCATTGGCAACGGGCCTTATAAAGTTCACAGAATCAACAATTTGCTTGGATGTCGCTATTCAATTTACTGGAATTGACTGGGCGTCCTAACTTAGCCATCATTATAAGCTTGCTCTGTAAGACAAGTTTACGTCAACCTGTTATTGATAATGCTGAAACATATTGGTAAACGACACAACTCATTGTGTAGAGTATGCATTTTTATTGTTAACAAATGAAGTTATGTTAACAATATCATCTGGCACATCAACGTGTGTTGACAGTTGTTGTACACACACAGATCTAGAGATAGATCATAGGTCATTTCATAGGTCATTTCAACACAAATGTTGGTAAAGGAGAACAACAAAGTCTTTAAAAACGATACTTTAAAAACGATACTGGAAAATACATCAAATGTAACGGCTACACGAACTTGAAAAGATAACCACTGCAGTTGATATTTTAACCCAGGGTGGAAGGTTTTAGCGGGTGGCAGAATTGTTCACCGGGCCATATGTAGCTAGGTCGGACAATGCCGCCGTTGCTTTTATTGAGTGTACGTAAGTGTATAATGCCACAACGTATATTTATGGATGAATGTGCCCATGTATAAATATTTGTTCAACACGTTCAATTTAAAGTGGTCGAAATCCAACCCGCAGTACTTTAGCAGCTGTACTTAACATGTTCAGGTACCTAACGTTTCGAGTTCGAATTCAATACAAATGTCACTGACTTTCTTTAACGTGATATATGCTAATACAAAATCCAACTTTCTGCAGTTGTATACGTTGAACGTCAACGATAACCGACCCTTTTCAACGTTTTCAATGCTGTACTTATCAGATGGGAAACGGGAAGTGCGAAGCCGTGACGTTATTGATTTCTGACATTCATGGTGATTAGGTACAGAGGTTATAATATTAAGCCTTACTTGTAGGAATTATATTTCATTAATATATAACTGATAAATGGTTGTCAAAGTATGTTAATTTATTTGACATCATACCGAACGCAAATGCCATTACTTAACCTGCTTCTCAGAAGCCGATCGGTTTAAAAATGCATACAAGCAAATGGAAATTGATGTCAAACGTTAAGGATACCAGGAAATGGTGTAGATTTATCTGGCCTAGTGAACAATATCTCCAGCTACTTTCTAAATGTTATAGTTTTTGTTTGCTCTGCGATTGTACAATTAAAATGAAAATATTTGAAAATAGAGGCACTTCTCATTTTAATTGCATTATTTGTCCATAGTTGTGATATCATTTGACCCTTAATTACGTGACATGAATTTATATCAAAAACGTAAAAGTTAACGCACATCCCCTGAAGGATTGTTAGTATCATTTATCAATTTAGACGCCACGGCATAAATTTATATTAGGAAATATTATTTGCACATTACATGTACTTTTGATATCTCGCTGTTAAACAAACACTACCCGGGCATGTACTGATGTTCTTTAAAGAAACTTACGGTAAGAGACAAGATGTTACATGTTCCACAGATAATATTAATAAGTCGCCTAAAAATTTAGTTTCAACATGCTCCTATGCATTTGTCTGTAATCCACAAATCTCTTTAATTCCTCCACGCCTTGCTATCCTACGGTAAAAGTACGCCAGCTTAGGTGTCATCTCCCGTTAGCATGGCTACTAATTTATTTATACTTCTGAGTTTCCTCCACTAGAATCTGAAACAGTAATGGATTTAGTACTCGATGGAGTCATATTATAACAATTTTTAAACTAAATGGGCAAACCTTTAGTGTTCAATAAATTATGAATTGAGTATGTACACCCTAAGCGAAACACTACAAAGGATGACACAGCTGTGCTTACTTAAGCAGGCCCATAAACGTATCAAAATAACACATTACTTCTCAACAGAGAATCTATGAGACGTGATTTTCTGCAGCTCTTTCTAGTATTATATGACGACCGATATCACAAGGGAGAAATGATGACAGGAAAATAACTGTTATCATAACGTGAGCGACTGTTTTATCCCTATTCTGTTAGAAACCGGTAGTGTGTGCAACCTCGTAACTGTTATTTATTACATGCTTCGATGTGAGTGAAAACCAGTGCATTGATTTGAATAGGAAACATCCGGGGAGTTAACGTGCTGATGAACGATGTATTGACCGGTTTCCATGGTTACCCGGTCCAGTGAAGCCCTTCGACGTTTTCGACGTCAACGCGGATGTTTACCGCTAGATGTAAACTATCCATGCGCGCACTGCTATTTGGACGTTCGTTAAAATCTGCTTGACACTGGTTGATTATGGTAAAATTGTTTGAAAATGCCCTGCATGTAACTAAATGTCATATAGCATTAATTGTGAAGAGGCATGTAATAAAAATATTATTGCCTGAATACATGGGTTTATGTACCCTCGCACAATTTGCCCTCCTGGCATCGGGCAAATTGTTACCTGCTCTCGGGCACATTAACCCATGTATTCAGGCAATAATATATATTATTGACTCGAAGATTCATGTTATGACGTCACATCAACACAAAGGTGTATTCGTCGTAAAAGTCTCTGCGAACTAAAAATAAATTTAACGACAGAACTGTAATGAGGCATGACATTGAGCATGACGACCATCAAGGAATGGAATTTATTTTCGTTGTGGACTTTATGCATTAGATTTATGTGAATGATGCAGATTTTGATGTATATCTAAGAAAATATGTATATACAGACTTGTAAATTACAGATCTGCACTTAAGCAAATGACATTCACGGTTCATGATGTCACATGGCAGATATGAGGTTAGCATGCAGTACAAGAACCGTCGCTGAAAGTTACCGTGGCTTTAGAACAGTTCACAGACCGAAAGTAAGAGGAAATATAATTAACGTTTATTAGATTTTGTCATTTTTAAACAGGAAATATGGACATAATTTGCCCCCTAAATACTTTTCAATGCAATTCCGTGGTCTCGGAATTTTGCAGATGGTATTTATTTCGGTATTTTAGTTCAAAAGCAACTGAAAGAGATGTTAGCGTTAGAGTTTTGAATGGAAGAACTAGCCGTAGGTAACAGGGAAAGCTCCTTTAGTAGATATAAACAGTTTATGTTACACGCTCACTCATACCAATGATATTGGTACCAGTATAAACATAACGTAGAACTAACCACATGTACTATAATTTTATGAAATGACGTTGTCGCTGCTGGCTTCACTTGAAATGGAATTGGGCTAGTGATATTGATTTCAACAAGGTAAACGCTGTACAACTCCCTGCAACATTTTGTCGGGAGTTGTACAGTGTGTACCTTGTTGTATGATTAGAACTAACGTCCAACTTATTGATTTAGCTGCAGCAAATGAGGATGTAACATGACCGATACATTTACAGTGATCGTTTGTTGTACAAATATTTAATCCATTTAACTCACTCAGCAAGGATATTCCCGTTTTTTATAATAGCTAACAACCTTAAGTGATGCAAATCTTAATACACAGTCCATCAGAGATGTCACAATCGAGGTGTGTTGCCGATGTTGAGAAAAATTGATTCACAGCTCGCATTTCAATAATCACACACTGCAGTTAAGATTTATTTGGCCATGAGGGTTAACTTCCTAGATCACGTGATTCACCTGTAAATTTGACACTCCGTCGATCTAATAAATCGGCAATCCATGAAAAATCGCGGCCAACCTGTTTAATACAAGGAGATTGCAATAAAGGAATTTGAAAATATTTTTATTGAAAATCCATTGCATATTGAAGTAAACCCTTATTTCTATTTTCTGTTTACAACATAATCAATTTATCATTTCGAAATAAGCACAATGGTGCTTCTGCATGGCAGACACCTGGCAAACGCTCTGTCATTTATCAGGCTTTACATAAACCGCTAAGCCAGACTACAAACACATTCTGACGCAATAATAATGATGACATTGTAACAAAATGTAGAAGAAATTGTACCGCGGATGGACCATAATTTGGTGTCAAGATACACTGACCATTGTTTAGAAATGACACATGCACACATGCACGTCCGAAATCAGCAATAACAGATTAAAAACGTCATCCTCTATTTTAACTCATGAGACTTGTGTACATAACCTTGTCCCTCTACGGCCGACCAAAAGTAAACTTGGTATGGGCATGGCATGAACGAAAAGTAATGAAAATGCCGATGAATCAAAAATAAAGAAAAAAAATTGACCTAAATATTTTACAGTCTTATAACAAGGCAACGTTAAGTTTGTTTGCCCTGCCTCCTCCAGGCCCTGACAACAGGAGGGGGCTTTGATTGATAATTGTCTCAGGAATTTTATTAAGAGGCAAAAAAGATCCCTCAGGCATTCATTTGGTTTGAATTTATTGACTCATATTTGCAGAACATTTGCGCATGCGCGAGGTTCTTTCATAACCTCTTTGTCAAGAGCAAATCATAAGATACGAGTCCATGGGCTGATGACTTGATGAATGTAATGTACAATGTAACAATTACCGTGCAACAGACCGTCTTCGATGTCTGCGTTGGTACGCATGCCTGCACCAAATTGAAAATAGGAAATTTCCAATGACAAATAGCGCGTTAGGCCGCAAACTGCAAACCAGAAAAATCCTGACATTATTCTGCCAACACTTTATTTCACCCTAAAATCCAATATTGGCATATCCTATTATTTCACAGGTTCAAGAGACCATTTACGATAATATTGGGCCAAATTTCGATCCTGAATTTGCTCTCATAGCACGGTATTTCTGAATTACGAACGTTCAGCGTGATGTCTTTATTGGCCAACGTTTTATTAGTCCCCACGGAGACCGTCCGGGGGGACTTACAGGTTTGGTCATGTCCCTGCGTCCGTCCGTCCGTGCGTCCGTCCGTCCGTTCACGCAGATATCTCAGAGACGCCTGGAGCGATTTCGTTCAAACTTGGTACAAGGATAGTACCCTACCTCATAAGATGCACGTCGATTTGTTTCACAATGCGATCAAAT
>LD344955.1:328141-342390 GCA_001465055.1 Ptychodera flava
TGAGACCGCTCCACACGTTGTAGAGTTCGTGAAGCACTCACACACGCATGCTCACTATCACACATCGCACATACAAACTTTATCGAAGCGAAGCAACGAATACATCGCGTCATTTACGGATTCGATGAACTCAGGAGTGGCGGATAAATAAAATCACGCGAGGGTTCCTATCATAAAATATTGATAATCGATAGACTTACATACGTTGGCAAACATAAACCGGGTCACCAAGGTTTGTTTGTCTATTTGGGGTGAAGCGTGCCGACCAGGTACTTTACAATGTCCGTCCAACAAAATGTATAAACAAGAATTGACATTGTTCTTGTGCAAAAATAACACATTTATCAGATTTAATGTTCAATAACAGGAAACCTCTTGACTGACAATGCCTTATATTCAAATTACTTTTTCAATACTGATACAGTTTGCACTGTATATAAAGGCAAACTTTACAACAACAACGCTATATTTTGATAGCATTGAGAAACTACTATGGCTCTCCTGAAGACTATAGCATTCCTATTCTGCATCAACCAACTTACACAGGCAGCTGTCACTCAGCTTGGTCAGCGTGAGTGCCCTTCCAATGATGACTACTGTTACAGATCCGATGTGTGTGCTTATGTCTTCACCTTTCCAGCCAACGACGACGAGACTTGCCCAGGCCGCGAAGACACTGTAACTGCCATGAGCGCGGTGAGAGATGAGCTGAACAAGCAGGAATCCAGTATTCACAAAATTGCTGACATAAGTGACGGACTGGTCGACAGCTTGAGTAAAGCTAAAACACATCTAAAAAGACACGATGAAAGCTTGGTGAAAAGTCAGAGATATATCGCAAGTGTTTCCGACACACTTGACCAATTCAAAGACGAAGGCAGGGCCAAATCTGAAGCCCTAGAAGCAGAACTTACGCGACTAAAACTTGAGAATGAAGAACAACAACAGATACTTGCAAATCAAACCAGAAAATTGGTTGAGCAAAGAGAAGAGATCAACTCAATACGAGATAGTATTACAATTACAATGCCAGACGCTGGTGAGTGATCCTCCTGTCATAAAATCTCACTTTTTAAATTTCAAATTCACTTCTACTGTGTTTTAAACTACCGAAGGGAAATCCAGGGCAGTATGCAATCGTTACCTGCATTCATCATTACGAATATCGAGATTCTTTTTCACTGAGATAAAAATACAAGGTCGGCACAAGTCTGCACGCGCATAGAAGTTTTCCTTAGAAACAACAGACACAAAATAATTAACTTTTTGGGACACTTACTATGGAAAAACGATCAACACTGCCCCTACAATGCTTGTATAATGTCCGTAAAACTTTTTTACGTCATTAAACTTCTCTTACAAAGTAACTGCATATTACTAGATCACAAATAAGTCAGATGTGACAGTGTTCTGTCACGTTGTCAAGAATTATCGATAGCGACACCTTATTGGTCTTGTCAGTTGTGATCCATCACTATGGATTGGGGTTATGCGACAAGACAAGTTCTGGTACGAAATGGCCATGGCATAATAATAATAATTTGTTGTGACGTAGACGAATCCAGCAACATTTTTGGAAAAAAATATAGGTTAGCTTTCAGATCGCTTTGTTATCTGCGAGCAGTTTTTACTTTGTCACCCTTCAATGTTATTTTTAGGTTTTATAATCACAACTTCAAAAGTTCAACTTCTTAAACTCTGCTTCTTTCGTTTCCACGATTCCTACAAAATTTATATTACATCTATTGTGCACATAATACCAACGCTAACACGCTGTTTTGGCTCGATTATAGTGATATTGAAGTTGGTAACACCGAAAAACAACTTGTTCTTACTTGTTTGAAGTATCTGTTCACGTAGACTTCCCTGGAACGGACAGCGAGATGGCGACTGTTGACGAAATGTATATCGGGGAAATATTATCTTTACCTGTAGGAAAATAGAATTTGATATTTCCGAGAAAGATTTTTTTAGGAAATTCTGTGGCGTTGTTCCGTTTTGAGTGACGGGGCTAATCAACGTTTCTAGAATTAGACCAGCACATCTACCTTAATCGGTAAAATTATTGTAAACGCACGTCAACATGCATTTTATATTTAAGGGGAACAAATGTTTTTTATATGCGCAAACCGAAAATGAAAAGTCAAGAGAAATATTCGCTAGCATGCTTAAAATGTCCCCACAATTTCGATGACAATTGGGTTTTTTTAATCGCAATTTTTGATATGAACAGGTAAATCCCTGTACTGATTGACAACGGTAAAAAGTCAAACTATTGAAACCCTGAGTGAAAATCAATTCTCGGATAGCTTTTAGGAACATTCGACAGATTGTTATTGACTTATTTCGTTTCCTTGTCCTTGGTTTCATGTCAATCGTTGTAGTTTGTGAGGAAAATTGGCATTACTACAACAACCACTGCTATAACATCGAACAAGACATCAAAACTTTCCGTGCAGCGGAAGCCAACTGTCAAGGAAAAGATTCCCATCTTGCGAAAGTGACAGACATCGAAGAATCTCACTTTCTGACTGGTAAGTACGAGGGTACTGTGAGTAAAATACGGTGTGGACCTGTCATACTAACTTGACTGTTTCAAGCATAGCATTCACATATCATCATATTGTTGTAAATCTAAACAGTCTTATAAGTAGTTGTACAGTATGACAAAATAACAATAATGTACTGTTCATGGTTTTTCGATCATTTCAAGCTAAAATTGCTGAGAAAAATGACAATCGAAAACTTTTTCATAATAGTAATTGTTATTATTAAAATGTCCTCAGGTATACTTGGCGACACAGACTGGGCTTGGATTGGCTTGGAATATAAGGGCCTTTCGCAAACTGGACGATGGGAATGGATTGATGGAACTCAGGTAATCTCAATTTTGCCCACTTAATGCACTGGTTAAACTCTACTTTTCTATTGTTTTTATGTATAGATGGTTTATATCGAGAATAATTCATATCGAAATATTATTATATCGAAATTACAATAATCCTTTCATTATTATCCCATTTTTACTCAAGGCTACATTTTTCGATTGGGTTCCCGGAGAGCCAAATAATTTCCAGGGAACACGAGAAAATTGTGTTCATATCAGAATGGAAAAAGATGGTCAGTGGAATGACTGGGCTTGCTGGGGTGAAATCAAGTCCATATGCGAAAAGGAAGCGGGTAAGTCGACTTCACAGACAGTGCTGTGTATACATTGTAGTCAAAAGACACTGTACAACACTACTTACTTCACTTTGTCCGCGCTTTGAATCTGAAAGTTATACACGTTTGGAATACGTTTTCTATTTCATAATATCATAAAGGGCTTAGCACTTGGTGTCGCGCCCGGGGTTAAAATTAGAAATTTTACTTGTATTGATCCATGATTAGTTATAGTACAGGATAAAATGGAATGAATTTTTACTTATTACATACTTTTGTACGACCAGTTTGCCAAGTTTACCCTCTGATGAAAACAGTTCACACACGTACACGATGTCAGACCTTGCAAGTACATATTTTCTGTTTAATGTGTAAAATATTTGGACATAAACTGGCAATTTTTAAAATGATAACAACCTATTGTTTAACAAGGGACGTATTGTGCCATCATTATCGTCGCAATAGTACTGCACTGCCCAACTTCCAATTGCCAGCTGAAAACTAGTCCAAATACTGGCAATTTTTTGCATCTAGTAATTGACACAGAGGGCTCTTTTCTAAAATTCAATCCCAGCATTCGTTGAGTATGTCTTCGTTCATATGTATGACAGTCCTCGCTCTTTTTCACTTTAGGCGTGAAAGTAATATTTTGTACCAGTGACATGGTGGAAAATAATACTTACTGGCTAATTAAAGGGACAAATTTTATTAATGTCATTTCATAAAATAATACTTCACATGTTTCGTATTTGTTTATTTACGAGTACTCAAAAAAAACATGGCGACGCCTAGTCGTGTACACTTTTGGTATGCGTAAAGTATTTTATGAACCTGCGCATGCGTAGTCGGTAAGCCGCTAGGGTGACTATTAAAGATTACAAATCTTGAGTCATGGTAGGAATGTTTGGATTATAGAAACAAATTGTGTAAAAAATATAAATTTGAAATCACATTTGACCTAAAAACCCTTTGTTTACTGAATGAGATAAACTTTAATCATCGCTTTGCACACAAATAAAACATTGAAAGCTTCAATTATATGGAATATGCATCCCGGTGAATCCATACAAGTATCATGCCGGCAAAATATAATAGTATTTTTTGAGATTTCTATCATCATCTCACAAACAGATATTACCGTAACGCTACACGGAGATAAAAATGCGAGTTTTCGCTACTTTTATCATTGCAATAGTTATTCACAATAATTAAACACAACGATTTGGCAGAATTTTAGCTCAAACATTATCTTGTGTGAGTTCAAACTTTCGTATTTGTACTAAATGCAGCCCAATCACAGAGGACACACAAGTCTCGTTTATACACACAACCACTGACTGGTACTTTTCTTCTAAACATCTGGTACATGTTGAATCGCCACTGGCTCGTTAGCGCCTCCAAAGTGAAAGAGCTAAACTTTTGCTCAAACTTTCCTTGATTAAACTGTCGGCCATTCTCTTACAAAATCAAGAATAAAAATTAGAGGTCACAGGGCAAAATTTGGAAATAGAGAGACAAGTTATCTAAGGTTTTCCGATATTTGAAATTCAAAATGGCCGCCATCCCTGTGTTAACTCTATGGAGAAAAATAAAATTTTCGATTTTCGAAACAATAAGACGGTTAAAACTCTTCTAACGCCGAGAATAAAATGAGCCCCAACAAGTGGTAAATCAGAGTAGAATAAATAAAAGCCAAATATCCGTCCGTGGGACGCGTTTTACCTTAATACGTCTCACTTAGTCCATGACAATGGTATTATTAGAATACAGTTACAGAGAGATATCTCAGAAAGGAAAAAGCAGTTGCAACCATGACCCCTTGAATAGGATACTGTTCGACAACTATCAACATCCACGTTAAAGGATATGTTTCATTGTTAGTATCTAAAACAGTAATCTCTATTTTTTTTGTCAGAAGCTGCGATCGAAGATCCTGTAGAAGCGAGACTTTCCCGTCTTGAAAGAAACTCTGCGTACAATAACAACAGATTGGCAGCGTTAGCAGATGATGTTGCACACCTGAAGCAACTTATCACCGAACAGGGTGAATTGCTACAACAGCAAAGTCAACAGCTGGACAATCAACAGTAGGAGATACGAAACCTTTCCGAGAGGAGTAAGATTTACGATGGTCTAGGAGTCAGAAAATATAGACAATCATTTACCAAGTCAAATAAAGCTTAGAGATATGATCCTTACGAGCCCTATTCATGAATTAAGTTAAAGTTATGTAAATGGAAACTTCATTCTTTTTTAAAGGACGAACAAATTTAGTAGCTTCTCGCAGATTTGGCTATTGTAGGTTTAATACCTTGTCGTCATTCATCTAATATACTGACAAAATCATTTGTTTTTATGAACATGGACCTTATCTTCTAAATTTCTCCATTAGTGTACCGTGGCCTGTGTACAAAGTAATAACAGCAACATTGATAGATATAACAAACAGTTCTATATTTCTCTTTATGTACAGTATTGTTAAATCAACTCAAGTGTTACTCTCGTGCTTGTACAATTTAGCATCATATATTACCAGATCACAATTCTGTCATGATTTATAGTACCTACAAATAAAATCTTGGTGAGGAACTTAAAGCTAGCTATGTCCATCTACCCATGTTTATCCCAAACAATCACTGGACAAATATTACCACTTCGCAACCACTTTGTTGAATTTGTTTATGTATTCAACTATTTACACAAACTAGCGTAACTAATTCAATTCGTACGTGGTACATCAAAAGTGCAATCACACATCAATATGCGAGGTTAATACTTTCGGAGCCATTTTCGTGATATGCTTTACAAAGTTCAATTTACCATGATTTATGTTAATGTTTACCAAATTCATTAACCAAGCGGCGACTATGTCATTTTACAATGACTTGTAACAAATAAATCTAGAAGGACGTTTTCAAGGGCATTGCACTCCAGCGAAACCATCGTCTTCAAAAGAAAATCATACTTTATTGCCAAAAATGATGGCAAATAGTGCCACTGTAGGCGGTACATCTCCAGAGAATATTAGAAAAGTAGGATGTGGAAGTCAGGCTTTTAAGAGTTCAAATGGTAAGTGAGAATTGGGTAAACCCAAGTTTTAGAATGAGGATGTAAAATTGAGTAGGGCATACATAGAAACAAAAATATACATCAAGCAAGACAATCACGTGTTTGCGAAACAATGCAAGAAAGTCAAATTATGTTGAACAAACCTGAAATTGCTCTGTGGGAAAAGCGAAATTTGATGACGAAAACATGGGTTTGTACACAATCCCTCCAGTTGGAGGGACTCTCATAGTGGTTTGAGGATGAAGAACGTAAATACGACCGAGCCTTCTGCACTTGCAGTAGACAATATGACTGACGGTAAACCATTGAGTAAAATCTGACTGAAGGACTTTCAAATTTGATTCAAACACACTAAGTATTCATTAAAATGTGAGAGGAATTTTTAAAATGGTAAAAGTCATCTCTCGGAAGCTCAAACCTCTTCCCGTTTTCGCCAGCAGGCCAATTTCCCTCAGCACTACATGACATCAGCAACACGAACTTTGCCTAACATACTGTCACTACCGAATGGTGCATGTTCGGCACTCTTCGGAAAACGGAGTCGAGAGATACCTGAGGCAAGGCATACACGGAGGGAAATTACATTTACATCTTAAACAATACCCGTTTCTAGTCTGTTTCTTTTTGTCTGTATCCATATGGACCTAGGAACCACTCCCGTACCTCTCTAATCATGCTTACTTGTCAGACGAATCCAGCACCTCTGCGGGTGGAAACCTTTTCGTGCAACTGTTTGAGTAAGGTGATTGTCATGGCGATTGCGCAAGAAGAGTCCACAAATCATCAGTTTTAAAAAGCTTGTCCTCATTTAGTTGACAGCGTTTGGCGCATCAGCCTCGTCTGACACGTAGTGCTGATAATCTTTGAAGGAACGTTACTCTGGCAAACAATTGAGAAGGATGGTGATTGAATTGCTCTAGAACGAAAGATCGTAGTGTAGCTTTGGGCGTAATTATGGAAATGAGTCAATGGTGTCAATATCGATTATGGTGTTGTGATCGAGGGCAAGGACATTCTACTCACTTTTGCGCGACCGCTTTAAGGACAATCTCTTACTTTGACCTTACTGTGACCCCGGACGTCGACCTACTTGGCGCCGAAAACAATTGTCAAACTTTAGCACTGACGGTAATGAACACAACGGGTACGACGATGATTGCTGAAAATGGTATCTTCATTGTTGCCTCCTAACATGATACAGCATCCTTTGAGTTACAAGATAGGAATATCATATTCATAACAAAGAAATTATTTGTTTAGGCTGCATTCACAAACACATCTTGAGGGGGGATACAGGCCTCAAATACCCCAAAACAAATCACAATGCATTCAAATCCCCCTCCAGATTTGCTATATTTTTGAAATCACGCCCTCAAAAGGATGGAACAGAAAATAAAGGCCTTATAGGTGCGATTGTGAGATAAACCGATCTCAAGTTTCTTTGAATAAGAACTATTAAAAACTCAAAACGTGTCTAACACTGTCATAAGTGTCGAAAGTGGCATGTATATTCGAACGTTATATTATCATTTTAGATTTCCCGCCATTTCAAAAACTAATCATGTGACAAAAAATATAGATTACAATATCAAAATGTTGGCCATCGTGTGTTGTGCATTCAAGTGAATAGAACCATGCTAGTTTCTTTTATGATCACGATGTACATGTGCAGAAAATACTGCATTTTTTGTACTTTTCCATGGAGGCGCCATTTTATAAGTGCGGCATCCGTTTATTATTTAAACTATTAAAATACGTAGGCATAGTCCAAATCAGCTTGCAGTGTTACTTTCATGCATGTCCTTCGCACATTTACATGAACAAACTTTTGTTTGAAAATAAAATCATGCAAATAATGCATAAACGTCCCAGGTATTGGGGATTTAAATGTGGTCATATTTTTGTTTTGACGAACATTATTGAAGGGTCATGAAATTTAACGCATAGCTTTTCAGGGAGGGTCACCTTTTTGGCCGATATAGTGCTTCGACGAAATATATCAAATCATAATACATGGGAGTCTACAGGGCAAACTATTAACATTTTCTCATAAAAACAACTTACATCTGTACATTCATATATGTTTGAAATTCATGTACTTGCACTTTGCTGGAACTTGCAGGTAAAAAAAGCATGTGTGTACAAAAATATACAAAGAATGTACTTGATTCAAATATGGTATTCGAAAGTTCATAAGTGGACAACAAAATAATATGATATTGGAATTTCATTCAAAATTATTATTCACTTTTAATGGTAGTCTACAGGTAAACAATTGAATATTTTCCCTATGACTTGCTACATTTGAAATATGTAAGTAGCTATGTATATAATTATGTAAGTGTTTATGCTGTAATATGTAAGTGTTTATGGTGTAATACGTTTCTTGATAAACAATAATAATGCTCTTTGAACAATTCCAAGCCAAACTATAAATGAAGGTATACATTACAGCTGATGTCACTTTTGCGATCACTAAAGAAGTTTTGGACACAATTAACATATTTGTATAAAAGGAACATTAGGTGTACCTCTTGGCCAATCAAGTATGTTTGTTCTGGGTATCGCGTGCAGTTTCTTGGTCTACTCCCCACAGCATGGTAGAATAACAAACCTCTGTCTGGCAAATACTTTGTATATGCTTGTGTTAAGACCGTAATCATCGTTAATGATGACAAATGAATTCTAGTCTTGACTTTAATTCAATTTTAAACAATAACCGATCTTACTGTACACATGTAGATGTGCTGGACGTTTTATCACGCTTTAGGGAGTAGAACATTCAAGAAACATGCAGTGGATACTCAAAACAAACCACCCAAAATTAGCCAAAGCTTATAGCTTAAAATTGACTATGTATTTAATGCAAGTCAGAGACAGTTTTGTTTCGAGTCTACCCCTTTAAGTCCCCAAATCTTTTCAAATGCCTCCCAACATACCCTCGATATTTTCAAGCCCCTTCCCGTCGATCCCCTCTTGGGGGTGTTTGTGAATCCAGCCTTATTGTGTACGACTTTGAAATACAGAAATTGAATGAACACTCAACGTTCACGTTTTAATAGCAAAGGTCGATTGTTGACCGGGCACTCCGAGGTGGAGCCGCTGGACACCCTTTTCAAATATATTGAAATTTGACCATTATGTTTTCTTCAAAACAACAACAATAGAAAATCGAACTGGACACACCATGGATTTGGGGCGAACCAAGTAATTACTCAGCCTCAAAACATCGGATCGATGTCTCGTCAGGACACAACACGGTAGAATTCTTCTAACAAAACTCTTTCCTTTGTTATGTCATCCCGGGTAACTTTGTATTCGTGGTATTATTCTCGCATCTTTGCCTTCAAAATTTATTAAAATAATATTTCAATCGAAACATTACGGTATGCTAACAGGGATGTGCAAGAGATTTGATGTAAGTCTCAAACAGAAGTGATGAATCTGTACATTACACAAAAATATACACAAGAAATATAGTTCTCCGTAAATTGTCTGACTCAGTTATCACCGTTTATCATTCCCTGGATAACAGAATATGTCTGACGATAGTGTGATTCTGGCTTAAAATGGAGATCACGATATACCATGCTTGGTTGCTTGGAGTACAGATTACATTCACCCACACAAGGCATTTGGGAAAAAAACAATGTGTAGGGAACAAGCTCAAGAAAATTTAGAACCATTACAACACCTTCACCACAACGCGTGAGAGCAAATTGTAACAGTTCTTATTTTGTTCTGAAGAGACCAAGGAAAGGCACTCGATTTCAAAAGACGATTTGACATGCGTAGACATTCGTTCGATTCGTCGTTGTCGTGGTGACAGCGTTTTTGTCAAGACACATGAGTCCTTGCAGCTTTGACACAATACACCATGCAAGGAACCTATGTAGCCGACATCAAAGACGTTTGTAGAGCACAGTCCTGCGTATCTCTACTGACGATAAGAACTTAGCCATACAGCCAAGAATCTTAATTGCTTACCTTGAAAGAATGAGACGGTGTCATTTTAGTATTACATGTGTGCGTCATCAATCGCCAACGTTATATTGCTGCCAGAAATTATCTTACAGGTCGATCGCATTTAGATGTACAAAGACGTGAAAAGGCGTAGGTGGTCAGCAAAAGGGTCGAGGCTTCCCCCTCATTGGACTTTAATTATCTATAATTTTCTTATATTTAAGTTGCTGTCTCTTGCTGTATGAAATGTCATAAGGACTCACACAGATTCTTGGTGCAATTACACGAATTAAACTACAATGTAGTTAGTGTTATGTATTACACACTGTAACGCTGACGTGCAGTCGAAAAGACTATCGTGATGCTGGTCTTTTCGTAACGGACTCACTGTCGAATGATGGGGTGTCCAAGGGCAAAGCACTTTGATCTTTGTTACTTCATTTGGTGTCTGAACTTTCGCCTATTGTAACTTAAGATGTGCTTACATTCATTACGCCCGATTCAGTTGACCTTACCGTTTGGGTGTCTGGTGAACACACATTGTGTGCAAAGAATGCATGTTTTTCAATAGTACAACTAGGTGTCGTATTTGAGATACCGAGGACATACTTCAGATTACAGTTGGACACACTGTTTAACAAGGGAATAAATTAAAACATACGCGACTACCGATACATATTGTTATTCACATAACACTGAACGAGAAAAAACAGTAAGTACAATATTAGAACAATGTAATTTTTATCAGTTTTCACACTGCCTAAGAGAACAGACACGGCAACACATGAATTTCTTTTAGGGGTGGACCTATTGATATCCTAGGTGTCTGTAAGATTTACGAAAAAATTCCCCGCCAACAGTTGTATTTTTTCCGTTATACCACTCCAGGTAATGTGACCTATTGTTCTTGCCATCCATTTATCCCTGAAAACACGACTGACACCTATTGTTCTTATGCAAAATAAGTAATCAGTCATACTTTTATTCATATGTAAATAAGTAATCACCACACTTTAATGAAAGAAAATCATTATCATATCAATAAAAGTGTAGTGATTACTTATTTAAATATGAAAAAAAAGTATGAACGATTACTAATTTGCAAGAGAACAATAGGTCAAGTCGAGATGTCTAAAGCATTCACACACATTCAATAACAAAACAAAATGAAGACAATTTGTTCAACTGATATGTTATAGCATCACATTTTATAATTCAATTTTAACTTTCTTTGGACCATGCTCAATGTAAGCAACATGATTTGTTGATGAAGACTGTCCATCTTTAGATTCGGCGTCTTCTTGGGTTGGACCAATCTTGTCTGTTTTGTTACACTGTTTTGTCGTAACTTGAGAAACTGATTTACTTACAGATTCCTCTGATTTAACACTAGATGGAGGTGGTAGTAATATATCCGACACAAGCTTTTGTTGTGCAGTAGACATACATTTGAGGCGCGTAAACCGTCATCTGATCTGTGACCTGTTTGTTCTTTGATAAGCTGCTCATCGAATCCCTGATGGTACAGAGATGTTGCCGCATTCACCTGAAATTATCAAACACAAAACATATGTGACAAATATCATGGAAATAAGTACAACCTTTTTGTAACGTTTGTGGAATAGTCGAAAGAAATTCTGTGATACTGCCGCACACACAAATTGTTTTGGTCAATGAATTTAATTTTATAACTTTACAGAATTCGTTTTGTGTATAAATATTTTAGTAAAAGAATAAATTACCTTGCCTGAATATCGAGTGTGCTGGCAGTCTGGCCAAGCCATCTTGCACATTTGCTTTGTGTAAAGACGTATATTTTCTGGCAGGAGAACTTGATTATCCCTTGGCAAGGGTCATCGATAGTAAAATCCCGTCCGGTGTTATCATCGCCAAGTACTTTTTTATAAGTTGAAGTACACATCGTGGATTTTATGGGCTCCGTAGTAGCGGCTGTTTGCAGTTTGCCCGTGTAAAATCCACTTTGGTTGTTTTTACATGGCGGTCCATGGAACTCTAGGAAGTCTCTTTGGTCATCAGATCAGACAAGTTGACAAGGTCCATCTTGACCAGTCGAAAACACGAAAATGGTATTGAAAGCCTGTTGCATCCACAAGGCAAACACATGCATCTACAGATTGAATTCCTTCTCGCAAGCCAATAGCCAACAAGATAGAGTAAGGCAAGCCATTTTATTTAACCAATCAGACTAAAACAGTTTCCTTCAACACAGGTGCATTATACCACTCTGTAGCCCTTATTCAAATGCAGATTTGCAGTTGACCAGAGCCCTTGTCCTACTTGTCTGGGATAGGTCATTCTCTCAAACTCGCATGCCAGGTGCAGAATGACCTCTGTGAACCTTTCGACGTACAATGGGTCACTCCATTCCATTGTGGGTATTCAAATCAAAAGTAGACGATTTATTGACAGTAATTTTCAAATTTTAGAGAAGATTGGCCTGTTTTTCGTGGTATAAGTCGTTAATCGCACCTCGTAGGTGAGCTGTTACAGTTATAATCACCACACTTATGGTCAGGAACTTGTAAACATCACGAGGCCGAAGGCCGAGTGATGTTTACAAGTTCCTGACCATAAGTGTGGTGTTTACAGCTGTAACAGCACACCTACTCGTGCAATTAACTATACTAACAAAACTTTGCACGGTGATCCTTATAGTATTCTTGATATGAGGATGGTTTAAAGTTTGACTTCGGAAAGTTTAAGAGAAATAGCTATAATTTTAAGTCTTTTACTTTCGAGTATGTATGTATCTATCTATCTATCTGTCTATCTATATAGCTATCTATCTATCTATGCATCATCAATATGTCCTTCCGTATCCTGTCACACATATGAACGCTTGCAAAGATAACATTTTTTCTTTTTCTTTATCCTGTGCTCTACAGAAATCTGATCAAACAAATGAAAAATCCTTCCCTTTGCGTGTTATGTGACAGCTTCCCTGGGAAGACAACACGCTGTACAGCAGTGTCAGACTAACATTCCTTTTGAAGAGTCCCTTTGATGTGTATTGCTCCATTTTTGAATTTCATGATCGTTGAAGAGTCTATGGCGTTATGGGCTTGGCTATTCTTTTATTATATTCTTTGTTGAATTCACATGCATGAGTGAGGACCTGCGAAGTAGCTTGACAGATCAAAGCTTTATGTCTGACCCTTTGAGCAGAATAGGTCACTTTCCTGGTAACCGACAACTGTGTCGGTCAAACGTATTCATAACACCTTATTTTTGAAAGAAACAAGTTCCTGCGTAGGGCAGTAATTCAAACTCACTCTTATCATTAACGGATTGGGCGTCGAAGGCATCGCATCATCTTTCAAGACATAACCTAAGATCCCGAAGTGTAAGGGTAGCAGACTCCATAAGGTGAGCTGATCGCGATCATGTAAGCGAGTTTTAATTTCATCAACAATCGCATCGTTAAGCGCGATATAAAAACAAGAACCGATTTAAGAGATTCATTTTTTGAATGGCTGACGTTTTGCGTCCTGGTTACATTACCTATGCGAGTCTGCGTGTCACTTTGAATGTTTATCTAGTAGACACTCTTGGTACGGTACTAATTATGTTAGTTTTTCGGTGATGTGATTTCAATACGATATGATCAATCAGTCTACCTCTGAGAATTTTCCTTGTTCATACATTGGCGTAAAGTCAGAAATGAAACATGAAGACAGTTAATGACGGTCTTGTCGTTTTCTTTTCATCCTCGCCCGTTTACACTTGGCGCAGGAGTTATCGTAGGTAATTACCCAGCTACTTGGCTGAGTACTTTGCTATTTGACCTGGCATTTACCTAAACAAGAGCCTGTTTTATTGTATGAAGACTAACTCAGCAGACAGCTCCTCCACTGAGTAAACTGATATGCCTACACTGGAAAAAACATTTTCGAATGGCAGCTACATGTAGTTGATGAGAGAGTTGTGAAGGGGGAATAAAATGGTGTAAAGTGTAAAACATGACTTTCCGTTGTCATTGTATGTCCTGTCTTTGTATATATGCATATTATAACTAGTTTTTGAATCAGAATTAC
>LD344955.1:342850-356674 GCA_001465055.1 Ptychodera flava
ACAATTGTCCCATGAAAATGGGTTGTCCCGATAACTGAGGCACTCGCTGTAATTGTCTCTATGATGCTTTTATTCAAAACGTCGTCAGTTCGCGGGTAAACAAGTCTAAAATTTTGTAGACATGTGCCCTGCAACTTGTATCTACGTAACCCTTCAGTTGATTGTGCGCCTACTCAACGACTTCAAGGAGGCGAAATTCTGGAAATTTTGCGACAGCGATAGCTATAAATGATGCGACAACCTTTTCCCACTCGCTCAAAGCGGTATACGTAAACAAGGCGAAGGGCTACACTAGTCCTGCTGAAAATGTACGGCATTGTTAAGCAGATAAGCAGTTTAAATCATTGAACTTTGTTATGAATTTTATATAATATTTTAAACAATTTTGAAAATCAGAAATCACTGTTACTGAATTAAGAAATCCCGTTCAAGCATAGCAACATGTCGATGCATGTTTTCACATACTATTTAGCGTTCAAAGAAGACATTGTCACAAGTCATCCATTATTTACAAAAACTGCATGTTAGTTGCGAAAAAGACTGTGACCATTAGTTTTGATTTCACTAAAAAAGCTGGAGTAAAATACATCCTTAATACCGTTATTTTCTGCCTTTTTAACACTGTCGGCGAAATTTGGAATTTGCAATGTACCTGATAATTTATTTCAAGTTGAAGGACCATGTAGAAGTGACATTGACTAGAAATTGCGTTTTTGGAGACTTTCGAACGACGGCTATGCCGCGCGTGTCAGAGAGACGATATAAAGCTATGATTGTGTCGCAACAAGTGTCTGTGGCGGATCTTTAAATTATGAAGAACAGCGCGCCCTCCGATGACTTTGTGAATCATGGTGAACTTTTGTGTCGCGAGTTGTGTACTCCTATCGCTCTGACATATTACCATATACGGCCACTCTCCATTAATCTCAGTCTTCAGGTGATGTCATACACATGTAGATACTGCATTAAATGACCAGTCAACGTCGACAAATTTGGACCTATTTTGTTTTCAATGGGTCATGTTATTAAGAATATTATTGCTTTAAATGGCCGATTGCATTGTGCTTCGTTAAAATTTTAATAATTTTCCCTCTAAACTTTGAAAATGAACAATATATACTTTGGTCATAAAAAGTCATCCTGCTAGAGTCAAACAATCACCATCGATTATGAGTAGAGTGAAGTGCAACGAAATGTGTCTGAACCTGTGAAGATGGCCTACATTGCCGTCATTTACATCAAACTGGGGTCTACGCACGTCTTGCAATAACATGATTTACGCTGTGATACACTCAAGGCTATTATTGTAATTCTTACAGCATCGCATATTTGTCGCCGTCCTGTGATTACATTTTCTTGTTTCCCGTCAGTGAAAATTGTCTAAAGTGTTGTTTATCATGTTGTGTATTCGATTACCGCCAGTCATCGTGGTAGCCATAGTGACGAGTTGGGTAAAGAAATAGGTTATTGCACCATTGTGTGACCGATCATGAACGCCCCAATAAGCAGTCACTTGAAATACAGCGACTGATCTGCTGTCGCAATGGTGGCTAACTTTTGATTCTGGCTTCTAACTTTCTATAAGGTGCTAGGTTTAGTTTCACGGTATTAATAATATCGTCTTGCACCTTAGGAGATTTTAACAATTGCATCACGAAAATGTCCCAATTTAAGATGTATAATGGTGTCAAGAAAAGCAAAGTTGTACTTAAAAGCAGTATATTCCTAGGGTCAACGTTTCAATTGAGCTACATTTGTGTGTGCTTTGATTTCAACACTTTTCAGTTGCCTTTAGAGAAAGGAAATGACATTGTTCACAACCTTCTGTTTATTACTGATATCACTTTAAAGAGACAGTAGCTGTAACTTTTCATAATATTTTCAATATGTTTGTTGTGTGTATGAACGTCAACTACTTCCTAAAGCATGTTGAAATGCACAATATGCAGCCAAACTGAATTTAGAGAAGAAACTGTTGTTGATACACAGATGAAAAACGATAAAAATATTATCAACAGTTACAGCAACGTACTGTCCGTTTATTTTCAATTTCAAAATGCTGCAGACAAACACAATGACAGTGCGCATTGCTGATATGCAGGCTTAACAGACCAGATCTGTCTCTGAGTCACTGGAATGTAGATCATCAAAAACCAGTCTTCGCCTCTTGGCTTGCAGCCAGCCGTAGTACGCTTTGATAGAATCGCGTGATCCCAGTCCTGAATAGAAAAGTTTTACTGGCAGAAGCATATCTAGGTGTCGAGCAGAAAGTCTATTTTTTGCTTAGTTGTAATCAAGATTGTTTGGCTGAACCCCCTCTTTACCTCAGCACTGCTGACAGCCTGAGCCATAACAAGACACATTTCAGCTAGGGTAGCAATATTAGGATACTGTTGTCTCTTTACTGGATCCATTGTAAATCAAACATGACAACTTTTCCCCACACAGACTTAGACGTGGTGGCTGTGACCAATCTGGCTGAAATTGGTCATAGCCACCACGTCTATTACAATTCATGAGTTTACTTTTCTTGTTTACGTACATACTTATATCAGATGGAAATCTGAGGATTTGCGATTACATCAGGTTGACAACCCCCCACACAAGAGCAATGAATTAAAATTACTCTTTACAAAGCATGCGGACAAATTTGTTGGTTCCACACATGTCACTTACTCTTTACAAAGCATGACAAATTAGTTGGTTCCACACATGTCACTACAAATACAACACTAACGTTCATTGGAAAGGGACAATTTGAAGCCGCCTATTAAAGCTCGTGCCCGTGTGCAGTGATATGTTCGTCGGTAACGCTGTGAATGAAACATGCACACAGCGGCCCATACAACATCGTAAGCTTACTATCGTGGTATTTGTACGTGCGTGGTACGTCCGTGATCGTATTTGAGTGCATAAGTTACCGCAGGCTACCACTACCAGTAACTCGCGGTACTGGAAAAGCCGAGGGTAGCCTAAACTGAATTTTCCTGTAAACGTCTTAATTCTTCTTAAAGCACATCACAGCAACTGGACTGCGAGTCTCCTCTTTGAAAATACATTCGCATTTACTCAATAAAAATATATAGGTGAGTGACAAGGTTTTGAGGGGGTGTGCAATGTGCAACGTAGAAGAAGCTGCCCCAAGGCACCGTGTGTCCGCGGAAGCGGCCGGGATGGTCCGGAAGAGAATAGGCCTATCTGCCCTGTACTGGCTGTTAGGCCGGAAACGAAAACATAAAAAACTGCTTGAGATTCAATGTTTCTAGTGTTTTTTGACAGTAAATAAGGAGAGAAAACCACACTTATGATTGATATTATTCGATGTCATTTTCTTTACGTCATGTTTGTAAATTTGGCTATATGACTAGAAATAAAGTATCCGACACCGTTCTTTTGACATTGACCCTAAGTGATAGTAAAAAGGATTATCTGTCACAACATAACGCAATGTGCAGCAAAATCATGTCAGTCTGAGAAACCGTAGCCATTTTAATCGTTTAGCTGCACATAATTATAATTTGAGTGTGTGTTTGACTGGTATTTATTGTCGGTAGTTCTCTTTTTGGAGGATGTGTTGGCCCTGAAAAGGGCCGTTTTGTTTGTGCCTATGCCTATTAAAGGATGGCGTATTGGAATGGTGAACCACTGAGGATATTTTCAACCACTTCAACCACCCTTTCGTCGGCATAGAACGAAACGTTGCACTCTTGCGCAACGCCACTTCTTCTGGAATGGAAGTACGCCTTCTTCTTCACCTTTAAAAATATGTTAATTGTTTTCCAAGTCAACTATCCAAGCGTTTTAAGAGGGGTGATCAAAAAGGCCAGAACAGCCAATTTTGACCAACCGGGTTCAAGAACCCGGGAAAGGTGTTAAAAGTGTGCGATAGATGTGTTTACGACATAAACATTACGAACAGTAGGATTAAGATAGGTATGAATAATCCAAACTGCCCAGTTTCTGTGTGGGGAAAAGTTGGAATGAAAAAATACTGGGAGGAAGGAAGGAAAATGATAAGAGAGAGAGCAATTCATTTCTTTGACATTGCCAAAAATGTAGAGGACTAATTATACCAATTTATTTCAGTGATCATACTTACTTCTTGAGAGCAGTTCAGATAGGATTCCTTCATGCAGTATTTCAGGTCATCCCACTCATCAGAATGGTTTCCAAATATTCTGATTGTAGGAGTGTTCTATACCTCGAATACAGGCCCTCTATCTGGTCCACTCCATACATGACTGACCTCTCTTCATGATACAGCGCAAGAACAAATATTTTAAAGTTGTTAACAAATGCAGTATCAGGAAATCTATCCTGCAAATGCAGTTCACTGACCTGAAAGATAAAACAGGAAGAGAAAGAAGTGACAATGGCAAGTCAAATCAATACATGATACATATTTCACTCATCGATAGAAAAAACACGTCTTCAAGTATCAGATAGCTTTATATTTCTTTCCTGCAGAGTCTTGTTGAGGCTGTTAAGTTTGCCTAACAAGTCTTTAAGAAAGAAAAGTGTCAAGCAAACCCTAGAGAGAAATAGTATGCACATTTTAGCAGTGATGTAGATTAGGCTGATACCTACAACAACCTACTTTCTCAGTGTATAAACATTTACTGGGTAACATGTTCAACAATTTCCATCAAAAGGTTTTTATGACTACTCAAAAGAAATTTGAATAGACGACACTATACTTTATATGTTTAAAAGATAAAAAGCAGTATTTACGTGTAAGCAGTTATGGTTTAAAGGATTCCCATTGCAGTATGGTCTTTCCAAGAAAAATACGAAACAAGGACATAGCATCTGACAAAAACAGTAACAGCCTTACCAAGACTTAACCATCTTACATGTATATCATTCACCCTCTTCATGCGAATCTCTTTCTAGTCCAACACACGGAAAATGTCCTTCAGGGTTTCTTGTCTTCTACTGGATCTCGAAATTGTTTAATAAAGTCATCGTTAATATTATACAATGGTAGACTCAAACGGTGATTATGCACTTTTAAAATATCATATACATTGGAATTGAAATAGAAAAACGTGCAAGAAAACAAAATAAAGTCATTGTACACTTGATTTATATTTTAGAATATTCTGAATAATGTGCTCCGTTATTAGGGAAAAAAATTAACAGAAATATAGAACACTTTTTAACTGGAAAAGAAAATTGTTGCCCCTTTGTACTGGAAACGTTCACAGGAAAATTGGTTCGATATGTTACCTGATATCTGTACTTCACATACAGCATGAGATTGTTTAGTGTTTGAGATGTCAGTAGGCTCAGAGTATAAAATCTGGCCTACTTCAGTTCTGCTAAAATCTCTTGTTCCTTCACATCACTCAATGAACCAAACTCCAAGGCATAGTTTTTCCCTTGTGGTTTTGATCAATTTCTAGGCCTTGTATTCCTAGTAATCTGTGTGAAAATATAAATCAAACAATTATTATAAACCTTTGTAAAGGCATATTTCGAAACTGATTTACTACCGTTGCCGTGCAGGCATGGGCACCTTCTCTCCTACACCTCAACGTTGAGGGCGTATGCAATACCGTAGGGCAACAAGACTGTTTACGTGTACTGTTCCTTCTGCATGACATCTTGACGAGCATGGTGTTACAATATCCATCTTCCTGTGTCAAAACGTCACAGCCTATATAGTGCGAATGGATATAAAACTTTTAGTCTGGATTGAGTCAGGAGGAACCCTTTAACCTCTGTTTTGTTCTTCAACACAGTAGGTCTATCTGTTACTCGCCGACATTCCATGACTGAAGTATCAGAATCCTGCCACTTTGAATTTGAAGTAGTATTCAATCTGATTTTGATTCTCGGACATCGGGTGCATTTGTAAAACATTCCACCGTTTCGATGTCAGAGCCAAACCAGCACAATAACACTTTTTTGTAAATATAATTTTCCCGCAAGTTTGATATTATTTGCTATGAGATGAATTAAAAGCGGGTTAATATGAAGGGGGATTATATAATTTTCGAGCCCCCTTTGATTGTGCTACGTGCATTTCACGACGATTCCTTACTGGTATAGTTAGGGCAACTTTACGAAATGAAGCAGATATTGGTCAACCGTAGCGCAAGGAAAATTTAAAGGAAAATAAGATGCATGCGCGTTCTCAGAGGCGAGAAGGTTGAGAATATTAGACGTTTCGCAAGATGGCGTCAAAAGGTTCGATACAAACTTGAAGCCAATCCGTAACAGCTGCAATACAAAATTACAGCACAATTAATACAATAAATTGAAGAGACACTATCACGTTGTATTCGTTAGCATAAACGTAGTCTTGACTGAACAGGAGGTTGCTCGGGAACTCGAAATCAAATTTTGAAATTGCGCGACAGCATACCGTAACAGGAACCTAATATGTTCCTTAATATCTCCACAGTACTTGAAATAGACGCCACATTTTATACAAGATGTCACTAAACTCGTAATATACCACTATCAGCACATTTTCATGTCGTGCCTTTGAACAATAATACTTGCTTTATTGTAGTTTAAATGGGCCGGGTCAGGCCACTTAGCAGTTAATCACAATTGACTTCGACCTTAGAGCGTTCACATGTGGATCGCCTTCATCCATAAAGCTATTGTTCCCGCCAACGAATAGCAACAATGGCAGACAAAGCACAAAGTTTTCGCGAATGGTGTGAGACAGCAGGCCTAACGGAGGATACACAAGACGTGCTAACTGCACAAGGCATCCCATCAACTGATGTCCCGAAGCGCCTCAACAACCCAGACATCACTGGACTTAACCTGCCAATCGGCCAACGCGGACTGCTCCGCTGGGCATCGAACTCAGACGCAAAACCATTAAAACAACAGGCACCTCAAGACCAAGCTGTACACGGGACAAAAACATCGGGGGTGACTACAAAGTCCCTTGCCAAAGATGCAGAGCTGAACTAACTCCTCGAAGCGTTTAGCAACGACGCGCTAAAAGGCATTGTATCGGACCAGCGCACCACCGCCCAGAATCTAGCGAAGGATGAGTGTAACCGTTACTGATTCCGGACCAAAGATTGCTTTGCTGGACTCTATCGACGAGACGGAGGTAGCAGCCTGAGGGGACATGAAGCTAACTATGCGGACCACCAAGCGTAGACCGAAACCTGACGAAGTTTCCCTTCCTCCTTGGATATCATCCGACGCCCGAATTTTAAAGACGCTCATAAGACAAAAAAATAAATTGTGCTGTTCCGATAACATAGTTATCAAAAACAGGAGGTGTAGGTCGGCAGGGATTTTTTCAAAATATTTTTATTTTCAAATATGCATTTTTCAGGGGTTCAATGCGATCAAACAATATTGCCAGAACGTTTACAGAAAATCGTATCATACATAAAAGGAATAAAAACAGAAAATACGTCTTTGTTCAAGCAAAAATCAAATGCCAGGTAACAAACACATGATTTTACGGTTTTTTCTTTTCTTTTTTATTTTACTTCCGTGTTTACAAAGCTTTTAAAAGTTTAGGGTCGACAGGCCAAAAATAGGGTACGTCGCGTTATCGGAACAGCACAATTTTTTTTCTTTGGCCTTAACCGTGGCCTGTCCATGAAGGACACGTTAGCGTAGCTCGATCACATATTAATAATTGGGATTACGCCAAACTTTTACGACATCATCAGTTTTATCGTATGATCACGAGTATCGCAAGAAACAGGCGACGGACTCAATCACATTGGGATCCATGGACCTCTAATTATCACTGTATTACCTTGATAAACAACAAACTATTCAGCAGGCAAATGGAAATAATCCCAAGAAGGCGCCATGCGCCGCAGCTTTTTCACATGAGAAACAGAAATCTGCTTCGATTTTCGAAAAACCAGACGGCTGCAACCGCATGTGCTGCCGTTTCCCGACTTGTGCATAGAGGACGGCTGCCGCCAAGATCATTCACAACACCGCCACAATTCACTACTCAGCCAAGAACAGGGTGGTCAAGACTAGCATAAGATCTGACTGGCTGCCTGAAAAAATGGGAAAACGAACTCAAATACGACAATCGCGAGTACATATTAAAAGGCATAAAATAGAACAGTAAACCACACATTATAAGCAGCCTCGGTGCTATACCCAAGAAACAATCAAACAAGGTTAGACCCATTCACGATTGCAGTCAACCTGCCGGCAAAAGCGTGAACTCATATGCATCTACAAACTCGTTCAAATGTGAAACTATCGATCACGCTGTCGCTATGTGCAAGCCAGGATCGTACCTGGCCAAAGTCGACCTGGAATCCGCTTATCGCTCTGTACCCATAAGTGTTGACTCACAGCGTGCTACGGGCCTACGTTACAAATTCACGCAGCATAACACTTGGACATGGTCCACACACGCCTTCCATTCGGTGCAGCGAAGAGCCCGGAAATTTTCACTCGCATGGCACGCAAAGTATTACCAGAATGATGCGCTCTAAAGGGTATGAAGTCGTAATCGTGTATCTCGATGATTTCCTAATCATCGCGGTCTCTAAATTAGCGTACACGTGCGAACAAACCTTTACGGCTTTGCTACAATTACTTCAGCAGTTTGGCTTTTCAATAAACTTGGAGAAGGTGGTCGATTCTACGCAATGCTCAATATTCCTAGGGATCGAGATAAACGCGTGCACACGGACTTTGTCCCTAGGCGGTACCAAACTTCAGGAAGTAAGCGACCTCCTGGAATATCGGCTTCCAAAGCGGCGAGCGACGAAACGCGAGCTTCAGCAATTAATCGGCAAACTCAGCTGGGCGCCAACAGTTATTTGCGGCGGGCGCACATTTTTGCGGCGACTCATCGATGTGACAAACTCGGTCTCACGACAGTCTCATTACATTCGCCTTAACGGGCATTTTCATGTCTTGCCTTTACAGTCGTACATGATTCTCTGAATAACATCTATGTTCTTCGGAACTGAAACCGTTTATCTCTTACTTTGTTACAGGTGATCATCATGGACGTTGTAATGAAGATCTTGGTGTTTGCTTTCCTGTTTACAATTGTAGTTGGTAAGAAATGACTTTATCTGCTAAATAGAATAAATATATTAGTAAATTTATCAATAAAAATAGTTACTAAATTGACGTTTATGTACGCGTCTCCATTAAACTATTTTAGAAAGGTATATTGAGTTGCGAAGCATAAGCATGTAGACACGGTTCATTGTTTACTATATTAAACGCAATGTTTTTTTGACAAACGGCGTCAAGTTGTCAATAAAAACAGCCGTCAAAAGTCACAGCTAATGGAGACATAGATGATAATAATTAATGGCAGCACTATCGGTCTGATGTGACCATCCCCAAATGACAAATTCAAATCACTATCCACTGCTAACACACTTGAGTTCATAAAGCCATGTTGTTGTAACAGAGGGCACTTGTGTGCAGAGAGAAATTACTAGATGTCTGTCGGTTGATCAATGAAAATAGCATTAACGTTAACAATTCGTAGTGTGTACATTCCTTTTCAGTTTATTAGTAATGTCATGAAATTTGTTGTCAATCTGTGCACACTGGTTTTGAATACGACCCATTCTGTGCCAATTGCTGATTGCTCGACAGGATATTTATCAACGTTATGAGTGATATACGACTGCCTTACTTACTTTTTGTTCAATGGAGATCGCGCTTCTACCTCTATGGCTGTACATATTTGATTGCAAACACATTCTCTTGCCAAAAGGTTGCTATGACCTGGTATAGCCGTTGTCTCTGCTGGCAAACTCACATTCTATTGCCATGGAGACCATTTGAAGTTTCTTTTGTGCGCTCAATCTAAATTACTAATACCACCGTTCTGAAAAGAGAAGCATGCGATATATCTGCCATCAATCAAGTACCATATAGGAGTCACCACTATTCCATGACAATCCTTTCACTCTTTTGTCCCTTTAAGTCAGATTTGACGTCAGCTAACACGCGACGACGATAGAACATCTGATAAAATATGCGGTACACGACAATGAAATATAATCGAGGATCATAGAAGACGGCCATGTTGCTCGGAATCCCAACAATTTTATCTTTGTTGGCTAAATTTTTGCTTTTCGAAAAAGCTGCAAAATTATCTGAAATGCATTCATATGTGCGCAATGACTATTCCGTTTCGTTCCATTCAAAGAGAGTGCTATCACCGGACACAAAACTGAACGTGTCTTTCTGACACACGATATTAACTTACATTTACTGTATTTACCTTTTGCTCTGGCCTCACAATCGACATCTTTCAAACAGTTACACTATTGGAGAACGGGTAAGGAAGGGTGATCTGTTACAAAGCCAGCTTAGCAATGTGAAAGATGTACTTGGTGCAGTCTACATGCCAACACGTATTCCTTCATCGAAAGTGCCTATTAGCTTAAATGGTTTTGTATGTCTCTTTTTGATTCAAGAGAGAAGCTCAGCTGTTGAATGTTACGCTTGTAATTATTCGTCATGGTCATGGGTATTTGAAGGACAGACCTGCGGTAAACCAGTGGCCGGAACTACCGCCACCGCATCTTGCGATGGCAAGTATCAGGTAAAGAGATGCTAGTATAATACAATTCACAACAATTTAAGCAAAGTCTGGTTTGATAGAAATCGTGATTTAAAACCTAAATAAAGTTTCACTCGGGAATATCGCAAATTTACTTATTGGCTTATTCTAGCTGTCGAAGTATATTTTATCCTAGCTCTAATCTACAAATACTATGTGTATAACATGAACGTGTCGTCAACTTGCTACCTTATTGCTAGTAAAGCGTTTTATGAACTGACTTAGGGAGCGTTTAGTTATTGTGGCCGGGGTTTGCCGGCAGATTCTTCGTACGCATCAGTCAAAATAAAAGAAAACTCTCACATCAATTGCCCCGCAAAGTCGATAAACCCATTTTGAAATGACACAAATTTCAAGGAACCCCCCTCGATTGCTTGAGCTATCCAAATTTGAATGATAACACTGTCCACTACTAGTGCATAGATACAATGTAACATGTCGTCTATACAGTTCTGAAAAAATCATGTTTAAAATGCAAACGTTTCATTATACGTTTTATTTAATTCTGTGCAAATCATCTGTGTGTATATAATATTGATATAGTTTTCCCATTTAGATGTCATTTATCTTGTACAAACAAAACATACGAGGACATTCCCGTGATTCCTTCTTGGACCACGCATCCTGGTATTTCTTTTGATATGCGTGTGCCAGGTTGATTGCAAACTGTAACATTCAACCATATTGCCACCAGGCCGACTGCCAACGGACATTGTGCATCATCACATAAATACATTGTTCAGAGAAAAATGTCTCATCTGAAGTTCCCTCATATCACCGAAAATGCATGGATATATGAATTATATACACATATTTTGTATTGATTTTAAGAGTTATAATACTAAAAGGCATATTTGTGTATTTCTTCTTTATTGCTGATTGACATACAAAACAAAGTCATTGAAACTTTTCATATAATATATTCCAGCCTTTGTGTTCACTTATCCATATACGTTTTGTACATCTCTTAGCTGAAAACTGATCAGATATCACAGTAGTGCTATTACACAGTAAAAGGAGGGCATTTTAATGTGAGCCAGTTACATTTTGATATATAGCTTGCACATTATCATTGCTAAATTTACAAGAATACAAGCCTGTAAAGAGTTTCCCTGTCAAGATGTTCATGTGACAGATATAAACGTATTTTTATTCAGGTTGATAGTGAAATGACTCCGGGGAATGAAATTATGCAGTGAATCATTTGTATTTCCAAGAATATTTTTGTACACTGATACTAGTTTTTGACGTGATAGATACTTAAGAAAATTAAGTGACCCACCCCTCTGCGCTGTTTGACAAATACATGACCCTCTTGCAGTTTTCCAATTTAGGGTGACCCCCTGGATTTTGCCGGCGCACCCTCGACGTTATTAACTAACTGAACGCTCCCTTAAACAAATGAATTTTAAATAAAGCGATTGGGTTAGGGGGTTTCCTGTTCAATGTCATCCTGTGAGCCCAATGTTGATCATTATAATTATATTGAAGTTCATATAAAAAGATCATGTTGAACATTACGCATTCTGCGTGCGAATGTAAAATTTACAAACTGAACAACACCCGCAGGTTTGTTAACGCTTCTGCAAAGAGCTGTGCTATGATTCACTTACCACGACGATAACCAGGCATTGAATAAGTAAGACATGGATTTTAACGCTTATGTCTATCCTTCGTGACGTTCATTGGTTTTCCTGAACTTCTTTCAGACTACTTTCACGCTTATGAGCTACGATGTCGCCACTATTGTACGTTCATGTGTTCCCACATGCGTAGAAACGGTTTCAGTGTTAGGGTCTGGTAAGTATCCCACCAGTATGTTTTGAGTATCGAGTGAAATGCACTGGCAACCAAGCAAACGAGTACGGGGAGATTTTCACAACAATTGAGACAGAGACCTGAAGAAATTTTTTTTCTTTTGGTCTGACCCTGCATTAAGGTTTCTTATCTGATTGATATATTTTAGGCAGATTGAGTAATTGAGTAAAATACTGACCCTTCAAAATCGCTTGCAAGAAAAAGAGTGACCCTCCCCAATTTTTATGCGACAAAAACACTGACCCTCCCCATACGTGTCACAGTCAGTATCAATAATATCTTAATCGACAGATAATTTCTCATTTGATCTTCGGACTTTCAAAGAATACATTTTCACATTTACAAATAATCATTTCGGTGAAATTCCAATATCATATTTGTTGTATTTATCTGCTCTTTCAAATACCCTATTCTTTTCATATACATTTATATCGAATGCAAAACTTTTATAAAAGCACATATTTAGCTAGTTTTGTATTGGAAAAAAATATTCACAGTTTCCTCATAGACTACAATCTGTAGTGAACTAACATATCGATGAAATTCCGAAATCAAATCTATTATATACACATGTAGTTGAAACCACTCTCATCCAATCAAGAAAATTAATATCAATATTCAAGCATCTATAAAAATACAGATTTAGCTAGTTCTCTGTTGGCAAAGATTATTCATAGTTTCCACATAGACTACCATGTATAGTGAATCAACATTTCATTTAAATTCCAAACTCTAATTTCTTGCATGTACTCATGCACATGTAACCACACTAGTCTAATGAATGACATTAATATCAATAATAAAGTTTCTATAAATACACAGATTTAGCTTGTTCTGTATTAGAAAGAAATCGTTCATAGTTTCCTCATAGACTACAATGTATAGTGAATCAACATTTCCGTAAAACTCCAATTCTCAAATTTCTTGTACACACGTGTACCTGTATCCACCAAGATCTAAATAAGTACATTAATATCAATGATCAAGTGTCTTTAAATACGCAGATTTAGCTAGTATTTATTGTAAACAAGTATCAGAGCTTTCTCATAGACTACAATGTTTATTGAATCAACACATGTACTCGTAACCACTTTATTTTTACCAACTATATTTCTATCAATCATCAAACATCTAGAAATGCACAGATTTGGCTATTTTTATATTTGAAAAATGTTAATAAATTTCTCAAACTCTACCGTGTAAAGTAAATGAATATTTTTGTGGAATCCAAAAATCAAATTTCTTGTACACACATATACGTTTTACCTCCCTCTTCAAGCGAAGTGCATACACATAAATTATCAAACACACACACACACACACACCCACACACACACACACACACACACCCACACCCACACACATATATATATATATATATATATATATATATATATATATATATATATAAATATATATATATATATATATATATATATATATATATA
>LD344955.1:357053-374643 GCA_001465055.1 Ptychodera flava
CCCCCCAGTATAATTTCTGTCTATGTGTTTGCACGACCTTAAGATGTCTGAATAGTTATTCCATTACTCTCAAGTGATCAAACGATTACTGACAACAACCAAAATAGCCCTGATTATCGTTTAGTCCAAATTATTATTGATAATACGCAGTATTTTCACGTAGTTGAAGCTACAGCAAGAAAATACCGCGTAGTTATAGACGTCGCCATATTCTACATCTGATTTTAATCAGTCGCGATATGACGACATCGTGGCAAATACGACACCTCTGTTACTCAAATGTTTAGCGACATCATTTACGGCTTTGACGTAGTGAAGTGATTCATATTGTGTATCACTTCATTAATATTTAGACAATTTCGGACCAATCCTGGCGGATGTAGCATGGCATGCTAGCAGAGTACGCTTACCCATTTGGGACACCTGATACCACCCCTAACTATCGCTGGTTCAGGGTGGTCCTTCTAACAGCGCTTGTCATTCGAGTTTGGAGTTTCATTGTATGGCATAGACGGATTTCTTGACTGTAACGTACAAGTTGTTTTACTCTGACACACATTGTCGCACATTGTCTTATCGTACCGAATGTTTCAAAATAAAAACTCTGTAGCAGAACTTTTCCCTCTCCAAAAAGTGATAGTCACATTGTTTTTTCCGATTCAGGGTTTGATTGGCTCAAAACTTTGCAGCCTGTTCAACCCATTGAGGTAGCTCACAGAGTGTAATACCTCACAATGGTCAACCAGCCTGCAAGGTTCGGCCATTTTACTGATAAATCATATTTTATCGGGAATATCAAACCAAATGCAAAACTGGAGCTGGTCTTTATGGAATTGACGAAAATTACATGTGTGTTGAACGCAGACACGTAGCTCAAGGCATGCTCCTAATTCGTTTTAAGTTGTGACCGACGACTCATCAATTTTGATAGCTGCAATATATTGTGGCCCACGGGCCGTGCGCCAGTTTTTTCTGCCGTGTTGGCTGTGAGCGCCGGCCGGGGCCGCGGAGCCGGTGCTATAAGGCCAACACGACAGAAAAAGTTATAGCATTACATTTTTGATGGCTTCTGAATTCAACGTCGAACAACATTCAGTGATACTCATTGTCGACGACTGCAAGGCAGTTGTGGTTTCTCAGAGTGAATTAAACTTGTCCCGCAAAAACATACTGAAATGTTCTTCATTATCGATACTGCCAAGCAAAATATATCTCTTCGCCGTTTGTACGTATAAACTACGAAAACAATAGTTTTATCACCACCAATTTCTTTGTATATCATGAACTAGCAATTGTTGGAGATCACTGCAGGTTGCCTTTCCAGGGACGTACATTCTTCCCTTTTGTATTGTGCATTCTATCGACAGATTACTCCAAGGCAATAAATATGAGAAGTTTAGTTCTGTATGGCAGAGCTGTGTGTTACCGGCTATACACACAGCCCTGCTACGCACAACTACATGTGAGCAGGTATGACGATAATCGTTAGACAAACGTCACACAGACTCACAGACAGGTTCTTATTTTGTCTAAGACATGCTCAGAGACACGCGGAGCTGACCGAGACTGCGACTTTTTGAGCCAATCATACGCCCAAATTGGGAAAAAAATATTTTTTTTCCGGAGGTAAAATTTCTGATACAATGTATTTATTTTGTGTGATAAAAGAACGTGCTGTTGTGTTTCAGTAAAACAACTTGTACTTTACAGTCAAGAAATCTGTATGTGCCAAACAGTGAAACTCCAAACTCATATGACAAGCGCTGTAACTTTGTAAACCACAAATCTCCCATGTATTGCTAATATAATGTATTACCTGGAATGAAAATTATTATTGGGCAAGTTTAAAGCCATATTTAGAAACACCTCGATAATACCTTTCAAGGTACATTTGTTTGTTTTATGTTTCAGGTAATGATACTAGATGTTGTGAAGAAGACAAGTGTAACGGCCGTGTCTATTCCCATTCTGAGCACATTGTAATGTCCGTTGTGGCGCTGTTCGTGTCGGTTACCGCCGCTATTTACCACATTGCCCCGTAGACATCCTTGTTTCTACAGGGCCAAGTTCGTAGATGCATTGTTGGTATAATTTGTAGAAGACAATAATCCTTGACTGTACTCGCTCTGTTATTAAAAGCTTATTGCTATTACCAAATTTGTGTTTACCACATCCACATCATCGCACACAACTGTAAATTTAACGAGTGCCGTCATCTTAGTCGATGAAAATTGAAACCGACGGTGAAATTCGTAAATATGAAGCTTTTGAATATTTTTATTTAGCACAATACGACTTCGAAGGATGTCAAGTAAAATAGCTGAATATGTTGTGTACCCAATCCAATATATTCTTTTCCGTGATTGTAACATTCAATTCGGTTACATCTACTAATTCTGTTGTTCTCTGCATGAAGTGTGTCAGAAGCGAAAACGTCCTGCACTGATGTAATTTGCTGAAACTTGTTAATGTGTTTGATGTCGTTTTTATATTCTGTCATCCATTGTCCGGCATTCTCTGAAAAATTATATACGTATCTCATATATGTGATTGGCAGGACAAAAATAAAATCAGCGATGTAAATACACAGTTCTTACATAAGTGTTTGTTTTATTCTGTAATCATAGTGTTAAATATGGGTGTTTATCACTGATTTTGATTTGATCACTTTAAGTGACTGTGAGATGAGGTCACAAGATCCTTTTTAAAAGAATTTATAAAAACGCTCTACGATATAATACCCTTCAACCGTAATTTTTTCCGTTATTGTTAAGAGTTTAAACGCGACTGCAATATTAGATGCTATATTGTTCCAAACTTGCGTGTGCGTCTTGTTGTGTATTAAAAATAAAACTCGGGAAGTTGTAGCTAAGCGATACTGTCTGTCATGAGAATTATTACACACAATTAAACACAACTATTGGGCTATACCCATATGTGGACTTTACATAGAGACTCCAGAAGAAAAAGCTGCAAGTTTGATTTCGATCACACAATGTTATTGCTATGTGCTACTACTCATTACGTTATAGGCCTAATATTAAGCCGGCATTGCTCTATGGATAACAAATGCCAAGTTGATGGATAATAGCTGTAGCGTCTTATTATGCAGTAGTTTTGTTTTGTGCGTCAAGTTAATTTCCCGGAGCATTAGGCAACTGTTCATAGTAATTTTTGACACCCTAGCCGCTCATATATTACAAATGCGCGTTACTTCACTTGAGGTAACAACAAACTACATAGCAAACGATCTTACAAGTCGACATAGGGAAGCTCACCAGATTACAAACGAACGTTTTCATTTGACAAATATCAAACAGTCACCCCAGAATATGCATCTTCACACCAAATTGCTGACGTGACACATGGAACGGTTTCTAACTGGCTTCCATAAAGTGTCAAGACGACGGATCAAATAACTTGTGATTTAGGGCAATAACGCCTTGTAGTTTGTACAAGAGATGATGGCGCTCAAGACGCTTTGTAATTGACAATGTCCAGTCCGAAGATGAGAAAAATAGTTAACATCGCAGAAAGAATTAATAAAATGGAAGGATTGAATGTCAAAAACCCCCTAATTTTAATTAAAATGTTTGATCATAGAGATACTGGTAGTATGCAAGTTAGCATAAGGTGAGATGTATGGAAGTGGTTCCGAGGTCCATATAGATAGGGAGCTAGTGCTAATTGCACGGACCATCTACGTTTGAATTGCAATAGATATTGGCGAGCGTTGCAACTAATATTAAAAGTCAAAGCGAAATGTAATTTTGGCTGAAGATATAGACGACTATTTGGCAATTTTGTCATTAAGCCAATTCATATCTGTCGCTTTTTCGGATGAACATGAAATCGGAGACTACATGCTTTGCTGCAAACTAAAACTTCCCTTCCTTTGCATGATTGTACTCGATTTGATTCGATTTGATTATACTATTAAGTTCCACTTTCTCATCTTTTAAACAAGCAGAGGTCATTTGTAACGCGCGTAGTCAACATTCGATATCAATAGAAATATCAACCGATGTCGCCGGCTAGATTGTAGCCTCTAAGATCAGAACGATGTTCAAGTCCCGCGTTGACTTTGCTTGTTTTCCGTAAAGAAAGTAGTGCAGAAATGCATGCGATTGCCCGTATTTGGACAAAGTATGCCTGGGCGTGATACAACAAATTATTACGCAAATATGACGGCGTAGCGTTACACAAGAATATGGCTTGAGGAATATGATAAGAAGAATTATATTTTAAACGCGTGAAGGGCTGACGACTGGTTGATTTCAAGAATGAGATTGTTTTCAAAAATACTATATTTTTAACAATGAATTTTTGAACAAAGAATGTTCACTGGCACTTTACATAGGGTCACACAGTTGTACGTTCTGTCAAAAAGGTGGGTTTCTGGTGTTGATTTGGCTTGACAGCCCATTCCACAACGTAGCAGCAGCATAAAAAATGAACTATCACCAGGGGACTTGAGTCGTGACCGCAGAATTTGAGACAGAATCCATTTCCTATAATAATAATAATAATAATTTATTTATAAAGCGTCAGTATCCACAAAAATTGTGATCAAGGACGCTGAAAAAATAAAAAAACATTGTGAGAGGTGGTTTTGGAACGAGTTACAATTCTGGCGGCAATATTTTGAATCCGTTGAATACGGCTGATTTGGTACTTAGGGAGCCCCAGTAAAAGTGAATTACACAAATCTATTCGAGATGTAATAAATGCATGAACCAATTGCTCTGTAGCGGGTTGAGATAAATATTTACGGACAAGTGCAATACGACGCAAATGAAAAGTGGCTGAACGGCAGATCTGTCCGATATGCGGTTTCATTGTCAGACAAGAGTCAACGGAGAGATCTGAAATGGTTATTACGTTTGATGATGCAGTCAGGTATACAGGCGCAGAAGCGTTCAGAGCCTAAAAGGTGAGAATATTTTGAATTTAATTCTATACATGACTCAGTGAAATTTAATTGCAATAGGAGATATGTGATCCCGTTTCTTTACCTGTGCTGTTACACGTGCAGCAGAGTTTTGTATTCTCGGCAATAAAATGATGTCGGGTGCTGGTAATCCATACAAAAGTGCACTGGCATAATCGAGCTTTGAGGAAAAAGTTAACTGGACAAGTTCTAAACAAGTCTGCTGAGAAAGATATATAGCAATGAATACAATAAGTCGAATATGACGATCAGTGTTCTTGCAGAGACGGGTGATATGATGTCAAAACTCATGTGTGCTGTCAAACATGAATCTTACATTCTTAGCGTATTCCAATGGATGCATGATACTGTCTCCAACTGCAAACGACAATGGGATTCTGGACAGGGCTAAATAGACACCTTATATGATCAATTTCAGTCTTTTCATCATTCAGTAATGTCATAACTTGTCGAATTCATCTAACCCTGGATGTCCAACAGGCCGTCCTCAATCTTGGATGCGGCCGTCGATAATTCCCTCTCGTTGAATGCCAGGTAGAGTTGGTTATCATCAGCATATTGATTAAAAGTTAACTCATGATGCCGTATAAGTCGACCAAGGGGTGCTATGTAGAGTGTTAAAAGTAAAGGCCTAAGTAAAGTAAAGGCCCAAATAGCAGTGGGCGCTGAGATGAATGTTGACCCTCAATGACGACTGATTTGAATCCGGTAATAGATATGACATAAACCAGTGTAGACTAGTGCTCTGCAAGCCCAGATCAGTCAGACGTGTTATCGGAATATTATAGTCAATGGTATCGAAAGTAGCAGATAATCCCAGTAAAACCAAGATGACATGACGTATTGAATCAAGTAATAGTGTTATATTGTCGTAAACTTTTACAACAGCCTTTTCAATACTGTGAAATTTCTTCTATACGGAATGAAATGGTTCCAAGAGTGAATTGGAGTTGAGTAAAGTTGGCGACCTGTTTTGCCATAACTATTTCACGACATGTGAAATTTAAAACTTTTATGTAATTTTTCAGAACTTAATGGTGCAGGGTTAAGTTTTAAGAACAGGTATAAAACTGTTGGTTTGAGTAATTCAGACGAACAGTCCTAGTTTTAAGTGAACAATTAACTATGATGCTGATTTGTGGTAACTTAATAACATAAGAAAGGTCCGTATATTTAGAAGAGTTGAGTGAAACCTTGAATTTCATAAAATACTGCCTTGTGTGCGTTTCTATCTGTCTAGAGCAGTTACATAAATGCAGGTATTGAATACACTTTGGAAGTGTGCAGCCAACATCAGAGTTCATATGTTCAATATTTGCCACATTTTGTTCCAATAACGTCTGATTTTCCATTGCATACGATACTTTTACTGCAATGACAGACCCTTGAAAACGCCCTTCTTGACTTGTTTGCTTCAAGTCATTGTAAATGACATAGTCACCGCTTGGTTAATGAATTTTGAAACCACTGACAGAAATCACTCTGAAGTAAAATGTAACAAAGCATATCCGGAAAATGGCTTAGAAAGTATTAACAACGCAAAAGTGATTTGTATGAGAACTGTTGATGTACCATACACGAATAGAAATTTGTTTAGCTAAATTTGTGCAAATAGTCTAGTATATGAACATCTGTTTCAAAGTGTCTGCAAAGTGGTAATTAACGTCTTAGTGATTTCTGGGATCAATGACGATTGATAAAGGTTTCATAAAAGTAGATTTTATTCAAAAAATTGTCCACAGGTATACTTGCCGACACAGACAGATGGACATACTTTCAAGTCCATCAACTACAATATGTCTGTAGGTACTGTAAATTATAACAGAATGCCATTGGTGTTTTGGCAATATATGTTGCTAAGATGTCCAAGCACAAGAGAAACAAGTGACTTGATTTGAAATTACAGTACATACGGAGTAATATAGTACTGTTTGTTATATCTGTCAATGTTGCCGTTGTCATAAAGTTTGTACACAGGTAATGTTAAAATGAGGGAGAAATATCGAAGGTAGGGTTCATGTTCATACAAACAAGAATCAATGCCATGGTACACGTACATAGCAAAATGAGTGAAATGAGGCACAACTTAATAATCAGTGACAATCACGAGTTAGAAATTAATGAAAAGTGAAAAATTTCGTCTGAATTTGTGTTCGTCCTTTGCAAAAGTTGAAGATGCCTATTAAAGAACTAAATAACTTAACTCGTGAATGGGGCTCGTAGGCTACGTTCATATATAATGGAAGGTATTGGAGGAATCGCTATAGAGACGCTTTTTCAGACCCCACTCAATACCCTCTCAAATTTTCAAGTTTACCCGTCTATATGATCAACTTTTTTTCAAGTTCCCCGCCCAAATTTTCATATAGCTGGATATTTTTGGGGATGCACGCAAAGCAAAAATAGACATGAATTGAACAGTTCTGCTCGCAAATGTTAGGCACTACCTGTCATCAGCAGTCTGTAGAGCCATATTCCAAAGGCAAATTCTTAAATTGATTCATTTAAATGCACAAGTGGAATGTCTGGATTTATCAGTCAAAGCTTATTTGAGTTAATACAATTCTGGCCAGGTCAATTACACCTACTGAAAAGTACACAAAATGATAATGCTTAGAGAGTATGAAAATTATGAATTTCTGGCTACGTTTTGCCAATTTGTGAAAAACTAAGCATGATGACCTGATGATTTTTTTCAGCAAAAGGCACTTGACTAAGATACTCCTCATAAAGGTTTTACAATATTGACAATCCAAGAAGGTTGATAAATTACATTATATTACCATGCCCTGCACGTCGCATTTTGATAGGTCGAGCTGAACTACGTGACTGACCACAAATACACAGTAATGGTTTGTTTACGTGCCCGTGAATATGAATAATAAGATTAACAACTCAAAGTATCATAACTTTACAGCTCAAACGTAAATCATAATCAATCACAAAATAAAATGGAGCACTTGTAGGTCAAGTTGAGATACTTTTCTCTGAAAACATCCCCGGATTTGCCATTTTTTACAGCGGGCGTGACAGTGCGTCGCGTATTGCTCAGTTTCAGGGTCCCAGTTGTCGTTCGCTCCTGAAATTTTCGGAAATTTTGACGGTTTTCTTGGGTTTGCTGATAATATAGTGGAAATAAAAGACTCCGCTCTGATCATTAACGTTTATTTGTGGGCGCGGGCTCGAGGAAAGCCAAATTAACGGGCCAGGCAAGCCTCGCCCGTTAATTTTTGGCTTTCCTCTCGCCCTTGCCCACAAATAAACGTTAATGGTCAGCGCGTCGCCCGTTATTTCTATATTATATTACCATGCCCTGTCCATCGCATTTTAATTGGTCGACCTGAATCACGTGAATGCCCACAAATACACAATAATGTTTTTTGCATGCCCGTGAATATGAATAATTGTGTAAACATAGCAATTTTACAGCTAAAAACGAAAATTGTAATTTGTACAAAGATCATAATCAATCATAAATTAAATGGAGCACTTTTGGGCCAAGTGTAGACACTTTTTTCAAAAATATCTCTGAATTTGCAAAATCTTTGCATCGCGCACTCCTCACTGGCAAGTTCCGGGGCCCCGTCGTCATTCGCACGCAAAATATTCGTAAATTTTGACGGTTTTGGGGGTTCCTTGATAATATAATTGTAATAACAGACTCAGCGCTGATCATTAACGTTTATTTATGGGCAAGGGCGAGAGGAAAGCCAACATTAATGGGCTCGACAAGCCTCGCCCATTGATTTTTGGCTTTCCTCTCGCCCTTGCCCATAAATAAACGTTAATGGTAAGCGCATCGTCAGTTATTTCTATATTTTAATCTCTGGTGTTCTGGTCTTATAATGTTAAATTTGGTGAAAAATAATTCGATCTAGTAACATTTTTGTCCTTTAAATTAGAGTATTTGCTGTTCAAAGGTTTACTTTTTTGTTTTTGTACGATGGATGAGAATGTGAAAATATCATTCTCTACATAAACTTCAAATGAATGGTTTTGTTTTGTTGATTTTAAGTGAATTTCGCTAAAAGAACCCTAACTTATCATCGTACATTTGTAAAAAATCAAGCATGGTGAGCCTATCCTTTTTCTTTATTATTTGATTATTCTCATATGAACAAACAATCAAAGGCGTACAGTTGAGCATTGCTATGCATTAAGGGCATTCTGGAGCATTAAAATGATTATAAACATTATTTACGGAGTCGGTAAACTCAAGAGTGGCGGATACATCAAATCACGGGAGGGTTACTGTCATATGATATTGATAATCGATAAGCTTACATCCGTTGACGAACACAAATCGGGTCACCTTAGTTTGCTTTTCTTTGGGTCATGTTAAGCTTATCTACCAGATACTTAAACATTTCCGTCCAGCAACTGTATAAGCAAGCATTGACATAGTTCTCGGGCAAAAATAACACAATATCAGATGTGACTACTCGAGAACAGGAAACTACTTGACTGACAATGCCTAATATTCAAATTTCTTTTTCAATATTGATAAAGTTCGCACTGTATATAAAGGCAAGTTTTACAACAATAACGCTTTATTTTCATCCAAGTGCGAAACTACTATGGCTCTACTGAAGACTATAGCGTTGCTCTTCTGCATCAACCAACTTACACAGGCTGCTGTCACTTATCTTGGTCAGCGTGATTGCCCATCCAATGATGACTATTGTTACAGATCCGATGTGTGTGCCTATGTCTTCACATTTCCAGCCAACGACGACGAGACTTGCCCAGGCCGCCAGGACACTGTAACGGCCATGAGCACGGTGAGAGATGCCCTGAACAAGCAGGTTTCCAGTATTGAAAAAATTGCTAACGTGAGTGACGGACTGGTAGAGGACTTGAGTGAAGCCAAGGCACAGCTCCAAAGACACGATGAAAGCTTAGTGAAAAGTCAGAGATATATCGCTAATATTTCCGACGCACTTGACCAATTCAAGGACGAAGGCAGGGCCAAATCTGAAGTCCTAGAAGCAGAACTTACGCGACTTAAGCGTGAGAATGAAGAACAACAACAGATCCTTGCAAACCAAACTAGAAAACTGATTGAGCAAAGAGAAGAGATCAACTCAATACGAGATAGTATTACCATTACAATGCCAGACGCTGGTGAGTAATCTTTCTCAAAATCTATTTTTTTTAATTTGAAGGTCACTGCTTCTCTTGTGTTTTAAGCTACCGAAAGAAAAGGCTCAGGTCGAACCGTTACCGTATAAGCATTTTCACTGAGATAACATTACAAGGTCGTCATTAGTTAACGCGCATAGAGTACTTCGATAGAAACATCCGATATATTAACGGACACTTACTACCGAAAAACGATCAACACTGTCCATACAATGTTTATAGAATGTCCGTAAATTCCTTTACATTATTTGGTACCACAATGTACTTTTTTGTGTTATCCCAGCATTTTCATATTTTTTCTTTTTCTTGTTTGTGCTGTATGTTTTTTTAAGTGCTAAATAAATAAAATAAAATAAATTATAACGTCTCTTACAAAGTAATAGCATTTGACCAGATCACACCTTAGTCACTTGTGATAGTGTTCTGTTACTTTGTCAAGAAATATTGATTTATCGGCTGTGTGATCTATCACCATGCTCCTCGGGTATGCGACAAGACAAGCTCTAGTGCGACAGGATTATAGCATAATATTAGGTTGTGGTGACGTAGATGAATCTAACAACGTTGGCGTTTTTAGAAGCATGTGTTAGAAAATAGCAAGGTTTACTTTTATCAGTTACATCTGGGCAATGTTCGATGTTTAGCGAGCGTTTGAATTTTTCTCTTGCACTCTTCGGGCAATTTCACTAATAATAGCCGGGCACTGAGTAGGATTCGTGATTTTTGTCTAGTTGTCAAAAGGAAAGGAGAATAAAAGCTGGCAACAAGAGTTAATTGTGTTTTTTGATGCAGCGTGGGAATACTAGGACATTTTTAAGAGTAGCTTCTACTTTCCCTCTGAAATGTGATATTAGGTTTTACAGCACTTATATTTACAACTTCGAAAAGCCAGCCTTTGAAAAACTGCCAATTTCCTGTCTATGATTCCTGAAAGTTTAATATTACATTAATTGTGCACATTATACCAACACAAGCACGTTGTTTCGGCTCAAGTGTGGTGATAATGAAGTTGACAACACCGAAGGAACTTGTCCTCACTTCTTTGCAGTATATGTTTTCATTAAACTTCATTACGGGAAAGCTCCATTAACTTGGGAATACCCTACTTCCCTACTTAGTTATCAGAGGATCAATTTCACAGACCTGCCTTTCCTATGGCACCAGTTGGATAAGGTAAAAGTAACAATGTAACATTACCACCTTGGGGGATTAAAAGTCTTCTGTTTGTCACCCGAGTTGGTCAACAAGGACCAGGGTTTCAGGTACCATGGAAGTTAATGCATTCTTTCCCTAATGTTCCGTGAACTCACAGCGAGATTTGGGAGAAATCATCTTCACAAGCTGGAGCATGTCACGCTGAAGCATGAAAAATTATTAAGTTGAAATTACAACCGAGTGACCTCAAAGCCCAACGTTTAACTGTATAATGATAACGTAAAACCATTGCCTCGCACAAAAACTGACAGTGAGAGCTTCAATTATTGTACATGCTTCATCGCTAATTCATACAAGTAGCGTGCCGGCAAGGATGTTATTGTAATATTTGTTGAGAATTCTATCATTGACTCCCAAATTGCTACACAGAGATGATAAATAGAGTTTTCAGCACGTTTCACTATAATAACCATGATTCAAACCCAAATTTTTGGTACCAGAATTTTAGTTCAAACATCTTGTGTGCGTTAAATGGTGCCGATCAGTCGTCATTGTACTATATGCTTAATAAACACAGTATACACACACAGTCCCGTATACTCGTACTACAGACTTTAACAACCGGTACATGATTTATCGTTACAGACTAAAATGTACGTATTATGCCGCCGCTTTGTTAATGCATGACAAAAGTATTATTGAACAAAGATACAGAGAGATTTCTCACAAAGTTAAAAGTGGTTGCAACGATAACCAATCGATAAAGATATTGTTTGCATACTACCAACATTAACGTTCAAGATTAATAAGTTAACATTGCAAGTATATAAAGCAGTAATATTTATTTTTGTCTGAAGCTGCGGTCGAAGATCCTGTTGAAGCAAGGCTTTCCCGTCTAGAAAGAAACTCTGCGTACAATAATAACAGATTGGCAGCGTTGGCAGACGATGTTGCCCACCTTAAGCAACTTATCACCGAACAGGGTGAATTGCTACGACAGCAAAGTCAACAGCTGGATCAACAAGAGGAGAAGATGCGAAACCTTTCCGCCATGAGTAATATTCACGATGGTCTAGAAGACAAAAAAACTAAACCTTTGTCAAGGGCTCGAGCACTCACATTACGAACTGATATTGTTAAGTAGGTCCTTTTTGGTATAAATATGGGATGGTAAAGATTTTAGTCTATTTTTAGACAATTTGGGATCGCGTCAGTGTTAACTTCAAGACTATTTTGGACCTTTACGCTCATGCTGGATTGGCTCTGTGAAGTATGCATGAATCGGATCAACATCAAGCCCGCAGCCATAGAAGAACCTCCTGCCATGCCTAGACTCCCTGGAGGCTGTAATTTAGCACTTTTTGAGCCGTCCCAGCTAAAATAAGTTTCCTGTAATCTTTTAAAGTTTTTACTTAATAATCAGAAGTAATTAGCTTCAATAAATTTCACTTTAAAGAAAATTGCTTCACGGCTTTTTTAAGATCTTTAAGAGCCTTAATTTAGCTGTATATTTAGTTCTTCAAACAACAACATCACAATGCTGCAAAGGACGAACAAATTCATCTGTAATTTTTCGCCTTTCATTAACATACACGTGATTTTCACTTATTATTAAGTTTGGGCTTACTTGCATATTTGCGATGAAGGTGTAATATCTTGTCATTGATTCAACATACTGACAATAGTGCTTGTTTGTATGAACTTGAACCCTCCTTCTATATTTCTCCCAAATTGAACCATGGCCTATGTGCAAACATAATGATGCCAGCAACATTGTCACTTAAAATGAACATTCATATATTTCTCTCTATATAGGCCCTGCGATCATTTCAAATCAAGTCACGTGTTACTCTCGTGCTCGTACAACTTAGCTTCATACATTGCCAGATCACCGTTCTGTTATGATTTACAATACCTACAGAAATATTCTAGGCGAGGAACTTGCATGTCGGTCCATCCATCCTGAGCAAACATTCGGACTACATATTACCACTTTGCAACGTTACCATTTTGTTGTAATTGTTAATATACATGTACCCAACCATTTAAACAAATTTTGCTAAGCTAATTCCATTCATATATGGTACATCAACAGCGCTCATGCACGTGGGTTTAATACTTTCTGAGCGATTTACTGGATATACTTTACCAAGTTCACTTTACCGTGATTTATGTCAATGATTTCCAAATTCATTAAACAAGCGGTAATATATGTCATTTACATGTACGATATCTAGTTGTAAATAAATCCAGAAATACGTTCTCAAGGGTCTGTTATTGCGGAGAAAACATTGTGTGAAATGGAAAATCAGACTGTATTGCCATAAATAATGACGAATTTTGAAAATATTTGCCCCGCTTAAGGCGGCACACAACCAGAGAATATTAACGAATGATGGGATACAGTATGCCTACCCCTGCATTTCCGTATCTATATTTCTGCTCTAGGCTGATAAAAATGCACAAAAGGGCGTATTTCATTGAAATTCGACGTTTCCCTCTACTCCGTTCTATTTATACAGACCTTGCTTATGATATTTAGTTAATATAAAAGAAGATATTTAGAATACTTTTCATTTACAGAGAAATGTGAGTTTACCTGGCACAAAACTAGGTTTGATACACACGAACACGAGCTCATTAGTTTTTAGAAACGGGAGGTGACAAGTGAGCAAACATGGGGTTTAGATTTGAGGGACGTGAATGTGGGTAGGACAAACATAGAATTACAAACACGGACATAAATCGAGCAAGACAAGCAAGGGTTTTGCGGAACAAGAACGTCAAATAAATTGAACAAACTAAAATTGCTAACCAAACGAAATTTAATTGCGAAGCATGGGGTTGAGCACAATTTCTCCAGTTGGAGGGACCGTCACTGTGGTTGAAGAACGTCAATATGACAAAGCAACAGTAGTTGTGAAGAACATGAACGTAAGCTTTATGAAAAGAGGACAGGCTTTTCATCATTATTGCTGCATGTAGCTTTGCCACAAGCAACAGTGCTCGTTTGGTTCTTCCCGAGGTGACAACAACGGTGCTAGCATTTGTGTTCCCTCTATGTCGCCTTTCTGTGTACATCATTTATGACGAATATGATCGATAAATCACAAATAATGTTTGAAAGAATAATGGGGCATACCACTTGTAAGCAATTTATAAACAACCAACAATTATTTTGATTTAACATATTTTAAAATATAAAAGATATTGAACTTTCAGAATAACGGCTAAGGTCCCTTCTTGCCCATATGATCTTGTTGTACTGAATAGAACTGTCCTTCAAATATGTACATGTTTCATCAAATCATCAAGATTACATGTATTGCGGAAATATAAGATTAAAGTAAAAATTATCATAATGTAATAAAAACGACAGCGATTCTCAAAATATTGTTTTGATTTTGTACGTATTGTGTACCTCCAAAAGGTATGCTTTTATCAAATCTTATTCAAAACACGATTGGAACTAAATTCGGATAATTGGATTGGCAACATTTCTCAAGAATTTTAGAAATTTGTCTAATATTACACCATATTTGCTTACCATCTTTAAAATTTTATTCAAAATTTACAAAGCTGTTGAAATGTTATGAGTAAGAATCAGTGCATGATAGTATCTAATGCAATATTGTTCAAAACATTTGAACAATATTCATATTTGACTGAAAATATGAGAGTTTGTCTGTAGTTTCTTCATTACTGAAACACTAGTAATAATCTCAGTTTGTCACCTTTCCTCGACCAAAATGAAGATTTTCGATTGATTTACAGTCAAGTCAGTCAGGGTCATTTAAAATGTGCCCTGACTCAATTTAATGTTTATGAAGCCTTAAATTCACGAAAAAGTCAGGGGCATTTCAAAAGTGCCCTGACTCAAAAGTCGTTAAGTAGAGAAATTTTAAGCATTTTGTCTCATTTCTTTAGTACATTTACACAAAAATGAACTTTTTTCATGAAAATGAATCCGATGAAAGAGGGATGCAATAATCGTTGTATTTCGTTGTTTTGTTCGATGAGAACAATATTTCAAATTTTACACTATTCTATCATTTTGTAAAATTTGAGCTGTAAAAATTTCGATTTCGTTAAATTTTTCTAATAATTACTCTCATCCAATTTTCCCAAATTAGTTCCAATCGTGTTTCAAATGAATTTCGCTTTTCAATAAAGTAAATACAGGTAGCATTCATCGTTAACAATAGACTGTCTTTGAATACATACACTGCATAAAAACCCTATAATACTTACTGTATTAACATGGATTATTGCCTGTATTTTAGCTGAAGAGTGCATATACAGATGAATACAGTCAAGAATCCATTTTTTGTATTCAGCAAGCCTGTATTCATGTGGATTCATGTGAATTCACGTGTATTATACTATAATACAGGCAACTCATCAATGTGAATTTATCTGAATTATTGGGTTTTCATGCAGTGATACTCCATCCTACATAGATTTTTAAGTGACACAGAATTCTGCAAATCAACCAGCTGTCAGCCCTGCACGCAATTATGATAATTCTTCTTATCTTATTCCCCAATCCACATTCCTGTGTAACGCCATAGGGGAAGCGCACTCATAAAATTATATGTGTAATAATTTGCTTCATCACGCCTAGGCACACTTTGTCCAAATATGAGCAAACACGTGCATTTCTGCACAACTCTCATTGTGTTTACTACGTGTGTTGCTATACGAAAAAGTTTCATTTGTACACAACCAAAGCCAGCGCGGGACTTCGCTCTGAACGTCGCTTTGAACGCTTTGTATGTCGCTCTGATCTTAGAGGCGACTGTGGAGCAGTCGACAACGGTTGATATTATCTCTCTCACACACACACACACACACACACACACACACACACAAGTTTACTACAAGTTTACAAGTTTCTCGATAAAATGCGCTAAACAGACTTTGGTAAACTTGTCAAATAATTAAAATGCTATGACAGTGGCCAAAGGATCTAGGAAATAACATGACACACAAACAAAAGTAGTACAAGAACAGATATTACAGTTTTTATCCATCAACTTATCGTTCGTCGGCGTAAGGTAATAACAAACCAGATATGAACTGAATGTGCTCACGTGGTTTATAATTACAACACTTTCATTACATAATAGTATGCTTCTCAGAACAATCAGACAGTTGTCATTGTATGTGGCAGTTTTCATCAACTTTCGCAAAATACTCTGGGGGTGCAAATGACCTTTAATTAACTTGACACTGTTCGGTGCTTCAAACGACAACTAGATATTTATCAGATCAAGATCTGTACCAGGTTTCACCAACTTTGGTGTCGTCATAATTACAAAGTTATATCATATACCCATGCCCATATTGCAACATCCTAGTGACGTTCTACGTAAAATATAAGCCGTGATATTTCACGGTAAACGTCGAGATATGCACGATGAACGTCATCAGTTTTAGAGTTTTCCCGAACTACATTAGCAGTTTGCTGGTAAACAACGTAAACAACAAAATGGCTGCCGCTTTCCGCCTGCGAAGCGATGTCGCCGACGTAAAAACTTGAAGGGCTTCGAGGAACACGGGTATTTGTGGGTGCAAAATACGGAAATATCACGTTGAGTCTTCAAATGTTTTCCCATGGTATTCTTTTGGTCAGGTTCTAGCAAACATTCTGCCGTTCGCACGGCGCCGTCACTGTGCACGGTCTCCACCGAACAGGTAGTGAGCGCGACGACTGTTGACATGGCAACTCTAAAGGTAAACTAACAAAATGGCGTCCCCTCTCCGCGCGAGCTCCGTGCCGTACGACGATCGAAATCAGGATAGATTTAAAACTGAGCAGTTTTTGATAGGTAATAGTTGTAATAGCATATTGCACCTTAAAATGTTCCTTCTGTATCACGATTTTTGTATCCCGGTGTCTTTCTTCTTGGGTTTCATTGAGATATGGATGACTTGCAGCGATGTCGCGCGTGATGTTGACATCTTCGTCGTATACTTTATGAATGAAGCCTGTTCACATAAACATTCTGATATTTATGCGCAAGGCGTAATAAAGTAAAGCCTCAAAATTAAAGGTTTTTCGTTCTATTAGTAAAAATTCCCTAAAATTATGGGCATGGGTATATGATAAATCGGTTATTAGGGACTGGACACAAATTACAGGGGGGGGCCAGTGTTTTTTGGGGGTGGGTCGCCATTTTTCGCGCAAGCATTTTTGAAGGGTCATACAATTTTGTGTATGCCTATGGGGGAAGGTCACCTTTTTTATGCATCAAAGCTGAACTTGCATGTGCACGTATTGAAGAATATGGAATACTGAAAAAAGAAAAAATACCTCCAGGCACTTTCATTTTCTGCCAT
>LD344955.1:376510-424999 GCA_001465055.1 Ptychodera flava
GCTGCGTCAGACACTCGACTTCGTCTCGTGTCTGACGCAGCACAAATGACACTCATGCTGCTACGACAAAGGAACAGGCGATATTGGGTAATAATCTCTAAATATCACTAATTACAAAGTTCATTAATATATACAAATGAACCCTCAGTTAACTTCACACCACTAATGCTACTCAACACAGTCAGACATGTGTCGGATCAGTATGCAGCAGATTTCATCAAATCTGGTGCAGATATTTCAGTCTCAGAGTTATATGACTAACTACAAAACTTCTCACACGCAAATGAGGTTTTTATTAACTTGACACTGCCCAATGTTTCTCAGTACAATTAGATATCTATCGGACCAATATTTTAGCAGTTACCATTAAACTTGGTCTAGAAATTTGAAGTTATATCACTTATTACAAAAGCTCATTTAATATGCAAAATTAGCAGATAATTGTCATTACGCTCACATTGTCATCATAATATTCTAAGGTTGTCATCTTTGAAAAGTTCCATTAAAGCTGTGCAGCATTTCTTGATATATGTCGACACTGTCATTACTGTCTCCATAGGAAACCATTATATGAAAAAAATGATATTTCATAACTTCATTATTATGCAAGCCACACTAACGAAAGTCCAATCAGTTCCTGCAAGTAGCTGACTTGAATCTGTTCAGGCGTTTTTGAGCAACGTGAAAACAGACACACAGACACACACACAGACACACACAAACACACACGGCCAGACAGACAGACAGACATCGCTACCACATTAGCTCACGTGGGTACCATCCGATAGCTAGCATAGATGGGTCCTACTAATTACTGCCCGCGACTGCCCGTAGCTGCCCGAGGACTGCCCGAGGAGCAAGTAGGCCAAATTTCGCCAATTTTAACACTAACCCAATAGCTTGAACTTATATCATGCCTGGCTAACCAAAAATATCATTGATTTGGTGTTTTCTATAGCGGTTTTAGAACCCGAAAGACGCCGGGCTTTCGACTAGAAAGACTTCCCAATCTTGATTGTGAGATCATACCATTCAGTGCAAGGGGTGGTAGGCTGTCAAGCTGTACGCGCTCGGCGAGGTTATCTTACAACCTCTCGGACTGAATGGTATGATCTCACTATCAAGCTGGCGACGTCCTTCAAGTCAGGCGTCTTCTAAGTTCCAAAACCGCCAGAGAAAACATCAGGTTAACGCCAAATCAATGATATTTTTGGTTGGCTGGGCATGATATAAATTGAACCTATTGGCCTAGTGTTAAAATGGGCGAAATTTGGCCCACTTTTTCCTCGGGCAGTGCTCGGGCAGTTCTCGGGCAGTCCTCAGGCAGCTACGGGCAGTCACGGGCAGTAATTAGTAGGACCGGTATAATAGATAGCAATAACACGATGTGATCGAAGTTAAACTCGCAGCTTTTTCTCATGGGTCCCCCATGCAAAGTCTAGACATCGGGTATAACAAATAGTCATGCGAAACTGTGTGTTATAATTCTCATGACAGACATGATCGCTTATCTACGAATTTGCTTTATTTGTATTACTCTACATGACATATGCGCAAGCTTGGAACAATACATTATCTAAAATTACAGTCGCGTCAAAACAGTTGTTAAAAAATTACAGTTGAATCCTGTAATGGCGAAGGTGATTATTTCATAGAAAGATTTATCAAAATCTTTAAATATCGATGTTGTGATCTCATCTCACAGTCATTTAAAGTAACCCAATCAACAGTTTCCCGTTTTACATTCATTCAAACATTCAGTGATAAAAACCAATATTTAACCCAATGATTACAGTATCAAAACAAACACTAATGTCATATATTTGTATTTACATCCTTGATTTTGGTTTTGCAATGCCAATCACTGACATGAGATACGTATACGAGTTGTCTTACTGAGTAAGAAAATGACTGACTATTAAAAGAACATTAAACACGTTCACAAGGCAGAACGTTTTCACATTATATATTAAACATACTGAGTAAAACAATAGAATAGGTCGACATAAATTGATGGAATGATAAGATCATAGAAAGCAATAGATCTGATAGGGTACAATACGCATTCAGGTATTTGATTTTCCATCCCTTTTTTGTTGTATTATGCTGAATGGTAAATATTAAACACCTTAATCTTTCAGAATTTCACCGTTCGTTGTAATTTCCACCATCTAAGATGACGGCACTCGTTAAATATACAATTATGTGCGATGATGTCGATGTGGCAAACACAAATTTGGCAATAGCAATAAGCTTTTAAAAAGAGAGCGGGTATACAGGTAAGTGTTGTTGACCTACAAAACATATGAAAACACTGCACCTACAAACTTGGCACTAGAGAACCAAGGATGCTTACAGGGCGGTGTGGTAAATAGCAGTAGTAACCGAAATGAACAGCGCCACAAACGATATTACAATCTGCCCAGAATGGGAATAGTCTTTGTTGTTACACTTGTCTCCATCGCAACAAGTGATAGCAGTACCTGAAACAGAAAACAAACACAGATATCAAGGGTGTTATCCTAGTGTGTATAAAGTAAGGCCGTGCAAGCACATAAGTAAAGATGACCAGCCTCTCCGGTTTGCAATCACCAAAGTAGTGGAAATGTCAGATTAATTAATTTGGGGGCAGATCAATAAGTCATCGATAGATGAATATACTATTGCCTCGGAAAATATTATGAAGAGAAAGTCATTTGATTTCCATGAGGGATGGAGTGGATATGGCAGCAATTGTATCGTCACTTTTACAGAAACATTTTCTGAAGTTAGTCCGGCATCAATTATTTTCATAAATATTAACATAGACCCTCGAGGGTCTATGGTATGAACAATGCAATTTTCTTTCTTGGTTACAATATTGTATAGCACGGTGTTTAAATATACCTACATCTTACTTGTTCACAACCTCACTTACAAATAACTTGTCGTCTTCTATGTATTTAGCTAAGACTAGAAGGTTACATCTCATATTTCTTTTATTTCAATTACATGTAAAACAACAACCGGTTTAAACGTCGTGAGGGGGCGCTGTTCTCCAGAGCTCTCTAAATTGCCTCACTGTCAGCCAGTCAGCCATTAGAACCGAATCATGAGCAAGAAGAAGTGTAGTGTGGTTCACTAAGCTTTTATTCAATTCTACTACGATTAGTACTGGCAACTACTTTCTAAAGTTCCCAGGAAAGACTAATATCAGAACTTCTATTTGTAAGTCATCAAATTATTTGTTAAAATGATTTTCATAGCCGAGATAGACAAATTTGCTTGCTTTCCTATGTATTTATCTACATATAAATTAAGAGATCAGTATATTACTTTTGAACTATTGTATCCTGTCATGTGTTTTAATAATTTTCAGTAATTACAGAGTGTGTTATTGAGTAAACGCCTTTATATTGGTTATGAGATTGTTAATGCACTGACATAATTAACAGAGAATGCTGGGCTGTAACAAACTGGATACATGAAAAATGTCGAAAGCTTGCACTTAATTGCTGTCTTTCCTCATCTCCTCAGTAGACAAAATGAGAGACTCTCTCATAGGCCAAATAATTTGCATTCCAATAGTAGCATGATCAGGTTACGGTATTTCTATATTCCAGATAGAAAGACTAATTTGCAAATTATTTGACTTGGCAAGTCTAATCATGCATAAGTAGTCAGTGATGGTGAAGGTGGAGATGATGATGATGGGGAGGAGGAGGAAGTAAAGCAAGGGAAGGAGGAAGAAAGGGGGGAGGAGGGAGACAAGGATGTTGGTGACATTCGCAATGGTGACAGTGACAGTAGTAGTGTTGATGCTGCTAAAGGTGATGAGAGTGGTGATATTCAGGGTAGCGAAATCAGTGATAGAAACTGATTCCTTGCTTTGTTTTGTGTATTTGTTTGTTGTGTATTCATCAACTTTAGCAAGAGCGACAGAGTCTGTTTTCAGCACTTTTCTGATCAGTTTTCTTCCCTGACTGTATAGCATTTATAGAGACCGATTTAGTACTTCACTTTTTGGTTTTTATGCAATAATTGCTGTAGCAGACTTCGGCTACTTTCTTCTTTACTGTTAAAAATATCTGTTTTGTGTCTTTCATGCGGTGTTTTGAATAACAAAATGTTTAGATGGCCTAGGTGCAATATGAGGTAAGGACTTCAAAAAGGCTTTACTTTATTAATACAAAAGAACGTAAATAATTTCTTTCATATAATTTTGATTACTCCAATTTATGTTTGGCTACAGTTTTACAAACAAAAGTATTTTGAAGTAACATTTATACCCTGCAGAGTCATGCAAATGTTGACTGTCTTTTTGAACAAATATACACTTGCACTGCATGAAAAGCCAATAATACTTACTGTATTTTCATGGATTATTGCCTGTATTTTAGCTGAAGAGTGCATATACAGATGAATACAGTCATTAATCCATTGCTTGTATTCAGCAAGCCTGTATTCACGTGGATTCATGTGAATTCACGTGTATTATTCAATAATACAGTCAATTCATTAATGTGAATTTATGTGTATTATTGCGTTTTCATGCAGTGTTGATGTATTATACTGTATGTGTTTAGACTAAAGCAAGGTGCATGATCTATATACTGTTTTTGATATTTCGTACACTGAAATATTATTGCTTTCAAATTTGTTGTATTCATACTGCAGTGCAGTGTTTTAAAGAACCATTACATATAAAGTATTATTCCATATCTTTGCACCACAATTTGTGAAAACGCTTCCCTTTTTTCATACACGAAATGAAATGGCTTTACCCTAAAATGTTACATGAAAATTGTTACAGCCTCCCAGGCAAATTGCGAAGCTCTCCGTGCCAATTATTCTGTTCTGTTTCCTATTATTGCAACATTGCCAAACATACGTTTCTAAGGGTCTGTTATAATAATTGATAACAAAACAAATATATTTTGTTTGCTTGTATCACGACTTCCGGAACCAACATATAAGTCGGTAGGCTCGTAGGCAATGACAGTTCGGAAATTTTGCTTATTATTTCAAGCATATCTCGAAAGCGTTTTCACTTCTGTCTGTTGGAACATTTTCTCCTCAAGCCTTTACTTAATTAATTGCTTTTCTCCTTTATCTGCCAGTAATCCTCGCTCGCCCAGAAATTAAATGGTTCTAACCTAACGTCAGGTTTGCTATATCAGCGGTGATTGGATGGATAGCGCGATATGATCCACCATAGTGTACCTGAGCGAAGGCATAATGATAAGAAATTTGAACCTCATTAGCTGAAATGACAATGATAAGAAAACCATACTGCGATACACTGTAGTTGTGTGGTTTGCCTTCATGACGGTTACAGTAATACAATATGGTTAATATATGTCATAAAGTGGTATAGTGTAAAATCAGACGTAGATAGAGATGATGACGTTTTTGAAATATTAAGAGACCTTCTTCTGCTCCCTTTGTCTCTTTTGATGTGCATGTTATTTGCTGAAATCACCAGGCAAAGTCATTTAATTGGGTTTGTCCTAGACTGAGTCACGGTCATCCTTGCGTGTTGTATGTGACAAAGTGTAATGTCACATTTCCAGTAGTTGCAAACTAGACTGGCATTTCTGTCACATTGCCTTTTTATTCTTTACCACTCACAGAAAACTGAGGTTTGACTCCCTACATATGTTTGTCTTATTTCCACTTATGGTTCTGTTTGCGCTAAAACTCTCTAAACGAACTTTCTGAGTGTGTCGATTTCGGGTCAGTGTTATGTTATGAGCTCTATTGTGTGCTTGTTGATACGTTATAGGGCATGTCTGCTTACGAGGACAAAAAGAATAAATAAGAGTGAACAAATTGCAATCTCTGCATCTGGTTCAAATCACCATGGTTACTAGCCTACCTCTTTCACAGAGTCTCGTCGGAAGATATTAATTTATTCAGCGATGGCACTGTACTTACATCAAACATTTACATTGCTAGGATATACATCAGCTCTGATATGATATCCCTTTACAAAGCAACGATACCAATTATTTTATGATTCTGATTTATACTTTGATATCAGAGCAAGGGGTAATGATTACATACGTACATCATATTTTATGATACCCATGTTGCTTGTGAGGACATCCATTTGCGCGCCATTACTTAACAAAAACATATGCATTAACCTCGGACGATCATTAGCTGTCGATTTGTGTAGTAACGTTATTTCAACAATTCAAAGAACAAATTTAGGCGAACATATGATACGTTACCGTGCCATGCTATAAAAATGGCATTTCAGCCAGTGGTCATAATGATTACACATCGAGACATATAGAAGGACATAAATTTGCAGATAAACTTAACCGCTTTTATAAGTACCCTATTTGATAACGTTCAGTTCTAGCTGAGGAACGGCTGTAGATTTGAAAAATGGGTTCCGCGAAACCGTGTTTGCTTGTGTCATTATGAAATGGCGTGCAGAAATGGCACTGCTCTATGTTTCCGCGCCATACGCGTACGAATTCATTGCTGCATGTCTGTGCACAGGGAGAAACACGAAATCAACACACTCTTTTTGATGAGAGCTTGATGATATCTTTGATATTTCAAACATACATATGTACTTTTCATCACAGTCCCTACATATGTTTCTATTAATTATCTCCTATTCTTTTACTTAACACGCTCTTTGCAACCTCTTATCATTTGACCGAACAAGTTAGTCAATGACAAAGCCGTATAGCCCACCGTGTTGACCTTATAAGGGGATTAAACCAGTAGATTAATATCATGCGATATACAATGACGTGCTTTGAATATCACAGCAGCGTGACATCACAGAGACTAAAGAAAGACGGAGAAGCTGACTGACATCTTTGTGGTAACGGAATCTTGGCTGAGTGACTCAAAACAGCAATTGACTATGAATGAACTTCCTTCGTCGTTGATTGGTTATAACATCTATAACTGTCCTCGTGCATCCCGTAAAGGTGGTGGAGTAGCCGTAATTGTGCGGAAAAATCTAACCACCAATGTTTCAACAAAGACTAGTTTCTCATCTTTTGAATCAATGGATTTACGTATTCAAATCCAGTCTGAAATGATCCACATGATTGTTGTTTATCGTCCACTCCCTTCAAGGAAAAACTGTTCAACATCCGGAATATTTTTTAGTGAATTCACATCGTTGTGGAATGCGGTGTAGTTTCGCCTGGAAAATTGCTCATTCTTGGTGATTTCAACTTTCATATGGAAGATGATACTGACGCGATGTCATCAAGTTCAAAGAAATTTTAGTATCATTCGACCTCGTCCAACATGTAAGTGGCCCGACTCATGAGAAAGGTCTCACACTAGATCTCGTAATATCGCAGTCATCAAAAAATCTCGACAAGGACTTGGAATCGCACTGTCTCCTGCCAGTTCCATCCACTTTGTGTCTAATTTGACCAGGCCTCGCACCATGAAGATCAAAGCAGTTAGTCGGAAGATATCTAGTATTGACTTCAATCAAGTGATGTCATGTATGGATGACAATCCTTTCTCTTTATTGAAAGGCGCATCTGTGGATATGCTGGTCCAAATTACAATATCACTTTGTCCAGGGTATTTAACACTCTCGCCCCAGCAACAACGAAAGTTATCAATGACAAGCCGCGTGCACCTTGGTTTTGTGATGCAATACGTGATCATCGAAAGGAAGTCAGAAAATTAGAACGTTCCTGGAAGGCAAATCCCCTAGAGATTAATAAACAAATCTTCCACGCGAAACGCTCTGCCCACAATCGTATCGTCAACAACGCAAGATCCGCCTACTATCGTTCAAAGATAGAAATATCCGATCAACGACAGTTATTCTCTGTTATCGATGATATCATTGGTGAGAAATCATCATCTGCCCTGATTCTGCCACACCATTGTGACCCCAAGGTTCTGGCTGAAAAGTTTTCAGACTTTTTCTGTGAAAAAGTGATGAAGCTCAGAGAGCGATTGGATTGTACGACCGGAGTACAAGTGTTTAATGACTGTGGTCCACCACTTGATAATTTCATGCGTGTTTCATAGCAATACTTTTCTAAGTTAATCACATCAATGAATTCCAAATCTTGTAAACTTGACCCAATCCCGACTTCCCTGCTGAAAATATGCCTTCCATTGGTATCATCACGTATTAATGACATAGTAAATGAGTCATGGTGTTTTTCCACAGTGTCTTAAACATGCCATAGTTAGACCTTTGCTGAAGAAGTTTGGATTGGATAAAGATCAATTGAAAAACTATCGCCCTGTATCAAATACTCCATTCATTGGCAAAGTCATTGAAAAAATCATAGTAGAACAATTACACCGTCATTTAGCATCGTCTCAGCTGTATTGTAAATTTCAATCTGCTTACCGCAAATTCCACAGCACAGAAACGGCTTTGGTAAAAGTACAAAATGACGTCATGCATACTTTTGATAGTCATTCAGAAGTGATTCTCGTTCTTTTAGATTTGAGTACCGCATTTGATACCATTGACCATGAATTCTTTTAAAAAGGCTAGAGACTCGTTTTGGCATTAAGGGACAAGCACTGGATTGGTTTGCATCATACCTACAAGGAAGGACTCGGAGTGTAATGGTGAATGATATCGCTTCTGAACCACGTGAACTTTTATATGGAGTCCCACAAGGCAGTGTCTCAGGGCCATTATTATTTACACTTTATTGTGCCCCCCTTGAGAACATACTGAATAAACACTCGATAACCTTCATGATGTATGCTGATGACACACAAGTTTATTTAACATGTAAGCGGGCTGATCATTCAAAATTACAGATTGAAACCTGTGTGGACGAGATCCATGAATGGATGGCTGTTAATAAACTTGTTTTAAATGACAATAAGACAGAATTAATTCACTTTCATTCGAAATTCAGACCTCATACACCTCTACCTGGACTACGTGTCGGAACAGATCTAATTACACCTTCATCCCTTGTCAGAGACCTTGGGTTTTATTTTGACAGTGTTGTTTTAGCTCATAATCAAGTTATGCAAGTTTGCAAGTCAGCCTCGTTTGTTTTAAATCGCGTAGGTCGTATCCGTAATGTCTTGCATAGCAAAACTACTAAAAAATTAATCCACGCCTTCATAACATCACGCCTAGACTACTGTAATAGCATGTACATTCATCTACCTGATTATCTCATTATCCGGTTACAACACATACAGAACTCAGCTGCTCGCTTGGTTACTCGTACTATAAAACACGAACACATCAGACCTGTTCTTCAAGAGTTACACTGACTTCCTGTTATCCATTGAATTGATTTCAAAGTTCTTATACAAATGTCTCCATGGCCAAGCTCCAACCTATTTGTCAGATCTTCTCATTGTTATCCAGCCTAGTAGATTAACACGTTCTGCAAATGCTACAAAACTTGTCGAACCTTGCTATAATCAGGAGCATTATGGAAAGCGCGCTTTTTCGGTAGCTGCTCCCAGACTGTGGAATTCTCTTGATGTTTCTATTCGAAACGCACCTTCCCTGTGTTCTTTTAAAACACATTTACTTAAAACCAATCTTTTTAGGAAGGCATACGGGGTACAATAATTATATTTCTCACAGTGAGTTTTTTTGTCTAACTCCATTAGTGTTTTCCAATTGTGATTTTAAAGTTGAACCTTTTAGCGTGTACAATTCTGATATTTTACCAGATTGCTTAGTTTTACATTAGCTCGAGTGTGTATGTGTGTGTATGTGTGTGTGTGTACGCGTATGTTTATGTATACTTGTTCGTAATGTTACTTATTATTTTTATGACAACTTTTATTGTACTTTCTTTTATCTATAAGTGTTGTAAAGCGCATTGAGATTTTATACTATTATGTAATGCGCTAAAGAAGAAATAAATATTATTATTATTATCATTATTAAAGACTCTCTTTAGAGTCTATTGTTGGACCGCAGTTACATGTAGTGATCAGAGAAGAAGACGGATAGATGTCAACTTACGAATGTTTCCGACAGTGGTATCACTTTCAACGCACACTGGGAAGCAAATTCGAGACAACGATTTAAGAGCGCCACTATGGTATACCGCAGTTGTCTGTGATAAGAAAGATAATATTGTCAGTGTCAGTGTCTCTGCTAAACTCTTGTATCTCTTCTTTTCTGCCCTTGATTGGTTTTATGGTGCTCCTTTCGCCTGATCTTGTTTCTAGTCTCCTTTTTATATTCTATTGTTCTTCTCCAAAGTATGAAACATAAGAGAAAATCAGCACAAACAACTAACAACTGGAAGCCGAATGAAATACTGACTGACTTATACATAAACCGAGAACCATCAATTGTGAATTTCTTTGGGATGTAAACAATTAAATGGACAAGTAACAATGACAATGATGATGACACTATCCCTTAGAGTTAATGATAAGAACTCAAGATTGGGAGTTACCATGGTAAATATTGATAGTTACTGAAGGAACATTCTATAGCAGTTCTAGAAGTCTGACACGATGTGGAAGTGTTACTCTGAGTGGAGATAATTGAGATTCATGCTCTCAAGGGACGGCAAAGAAACAGGTCCTACCCCAGCTACCTGCCTATGTTATCAATCTTTGCCGATGTACTTTCAACAGCTGTATCGTTGCCTGCAAAATTTGTCGAATTTGAAAGTACGATGATAATGAGCACATTCATAGAATAAAAGAATGGAAATATAAGTCAAAGATGGTTACGCTAAATGATAATGTTTTCCATTGAGGAGGCTAGCTGTAAATATGGCCAAAGAGGATTAATGCAGCAGTACAACAGCCCTCAGCAATAATTATACCAAATGGTGTTGAAGTTCAGAACACAGTCCTTCTCTTTGAAGGTGCTGTTAAGTCAAATATAAAGAGCGTGGAGTTCTTCTAACTTATCAAATGTTTTGAACGGTAAACGTAGGTAGAGCTTCTCAAGTCTAATAGAATGTAAACATCATCAAAACAAGGGGGATTTCGTAGTGAAGGAGCATTTTCTTACGGCACCATTGCTGATCGGCGGCCATGTGTAGCTTGTTTACAAAAATTATACTGTGTAACCTGTCTCATGGTTTACTGATGAACGTAATAACGACAGTTTAACGACAGTTTTAGCTGATGGATTAAAATTCATTGTCTGAGCCAAAGACTTTGCCCACTGGAACGAAATAAATGTCAAAATGATACTGCAGAGTACAGTGGAGCGTATATGACGACATTGTATCCCCGAAAAGTCAGCCTCAGGGCACTCACCGAGCACTTCGAGCCAGGACAAGTTTTTGTAGTGTCACTGGGAGAGAGACAGTCGTCTTCCCCCGGCCATGTACACAAGTAGCATGAGTCATCACCATCGCCATCGCCATCACCATCGCCATCGCCATCACCATCGCCTGGTAATAAACAGGCAATAACACATATTAACTCAGATCGCAAAGTACGGGTACTTAATTTGATTGATAATGAATTAAAATTTTTCTTACAAGCTCCGCGTGCGTCACGGCCATCATTGAAACCTTTTGGGATGACAATGACAAATTACTTTGCTAGTTTATAATACGTCAGCTGGTATGTTATCCACAGTCAAATCCTTACCGAGTTTTGCTCTACAGACTACTTTTACCCCCAAGTGTAATATAGACTTGCTAATTTGTCGATGTTGTGCCAAAGGTCTCAGTACTGGCGGCGACGCACGCTGGCTGAAGCTGCCTTACTTTACTGAAACCGTTGATTTGATGGAACTTAAGCTTTCAGAGCTAACTTCCTCACTTTTGTCAAATCATTTCACCGTGTCAGCTTTTTCAACATATGTCGAATTTTTCGTGTACAAAAATGTGTCTGTGAATTTCAAACTGATGTGCGTTAATGATAGCAAAAATTATATTCTGTAAATGTTTTTTGTCATGATTTAATTGTTTATCTAAGCATATTTGTCCATTACCGTAATTGTCGGATTGCTTGTACATACGGTTTGCAGGTTTCAATATGTTGCAATATTACAAATTACTCATAAAAACAAGTGTGTAACGGAAAAAAGTAGATGAGGTTTCATCCTCAGATTAAATCGACATTTCTTCACCATCCAATCAATCGTGTTAGATTTTGCAGATCGAATTGCTGATGTGTACAAACGACGAGAAATATTACAAATATCAATCTACAGGGTCAGTTTTCTTACTTGCGATCAAAACATCGTACTTTCGACTTTGGTATGCGTGCTGATACAAATTTCTAAATATTGGAGTCACGTTTCTCATCTTACTCGAGGGTCAGTCAAAATATGTCTTTTAAAATCATTAGGACTTGATTCAATCGCGTAGCGCTACGGGAAAAGCACCCAGAGATGTGGAAATTATATTTAATAATTATGATTCCGGAGTATGAAAGTAACAGAGATAACTGATTCACACTCAATGAATGATGAACAAGTGTTCAAACTGATATTGCTTCAGTGCATATATTCCTTCTTCGGGTCAAAATGTGTAGGACATTGTGTGGACGAAATATTTGACACATAAAAATATAGTTGAACACATAATTTTTCAAATTGTCGCCTATTCTGAGAAATAGAGTCAATAACCATTAATCGATTGTAGCTCTTTTCATTGATTTACAGAAAGAGTACGGTTCAGTAAATATTTAGACAGTTGCTATATATATATATTAATGTTGAAACAGCACAATGTATCAGAATATTGAAGATATTATTTGAATGTATTGTTTTTACGCGCAGACTATTTAAACATGTTCTCGTATTCGTCATAGTGACAATCTGTTTCCGGCTTTATTTGCTCTATTTATAGATCTGACAACTGACTTTGAATCAAATGTTTCTCTTTAAGAATCTATTTTATCTATTCTACTTTGTGCTGATGTCTTCGTTTGTACTGCGGCATTTTGTAATATGACGCATTTTGTAATAACTTACGCAAAATGTAATAAGGGTATCAGCATTTTGTAATAAAATATTGTTTACGCGATTTGTAATAAGGGTATCAGCGTTTTGTAATAAAACGCGTTTTGTAACATTAGTTAACGAATTTTGTAATCAATATAAACATCCGCTGATATTGTATGTATTTCAAAATGCTTTGTGGTTTCTGAATACGTAAAAATGTAATAGCATGTAATGATATCGAGATTATATCTCACTACCAGTACTAGGTTATCATAATAACGTCAGATTAGGGGGTCTGTTTTTAACTGATTCCCCGTATTAGGCCAACAATTATGAGTGTAACTGTTAGTAAAATAATCGTCCACTGGAGTTGGTTTCCTTATTTCAAGACTCAATTCAACTTTCAAGACTGTTACGAACGGTTCAGAACAAGTGATCACGTACTTCTACCAAATCAACCTAAGCGGGCGTTGTTCGGACGATTTATTAAGTCAGTTTAACTTTTTGTGAAACCAAATGTCAGGCAGCTGGAACTACATTAAGGTAACGACTCTGCTCTTTCCCTAAAACATTTTTCAACCCATATTGCCCAGTCAAGACAACAAGGTCATCCCTAAGTGTATTTCACTTTCAAGTACGTGTAGCTGAAATTGATTTCTATATGTATCTTTACTTGTAAACCAGAAATGGATCGCTTCTGGGCAAATAAATCCACATGTCAGTATGACGGTACAGTATACAGCCGAGTATATTCTTTAAATATATATTGCACGTCAAAATTGAGGCCGAGATGCACTTTTGTGACAGGAAACTGCTTTCTCATTGATAATGCTCTTCATAATCGGACTACCGCTAACTGAAGACATGCTCTCACTAGTAACATTTTCACATATATGAAGCGCGATGTCATGACATTTTGTTAGAAACAGTGAATTTGACATAAAACGGCCGATTAAAGTGGAAAATAGGTTGCAGTATTTTAAGCAACTTCTATACGTATGATATGTGTTTCTCTAAAGCTTATTGTCGATGATTTACATAGGGCTATGTCCTTTTACCAAGTTTGACAGAATTAGGTATGCCATGCCCTGGCTTTTTAAATGTCAAAATTCAAATTATATGCAAGAAACTGGTCTGGGCATGTCTGAGTAGTGGCTCTTGACATAAAAAGTCAGAACACCAGATGTGAACCAAAAATATCCTCATGTTCAGTAAAGAAGAAAGTTCCTATAATTAGCTATTGATACTGCCAAAATTAAAACGCCTTTCTTGACTGGTAAATCTTTGCATGATCAACATCTGTAACAAGTGTCATCAAATTTAGTGCAGTTATTCAGAATATAGATCCCTCATTACAAAATTTGTTTCCCTATTCAGCAAATCAGGGGTACCACCCTAATCACAATAGGTCATTAAATAAGTCAATAAATAATTCATCAACAGGCTATCACTATTCAGTTTTACACTACTGGAAGATCAATATCTGTACGATGTTTCATAGAATTTGATGCAGGATTTCTGGACGCATAACACTAATAAGGAAAAGTAATGAAATATGCAAATTAGCAATTAATTAACATTATACTTATAAATGTAATTATACACAGTTAAAGCAAGATGAGCTCAACTTCTATACTAAGTTTCAACAAATCTGAAGAAGTATTTCTTGACGTATCAGCCTAATTATGAAAATTCATTACATATGCAATACGCAATTAATTGACATGATATGATTAATATTTTTGCATACTACTACAACACTTTGAGATCAACATCTGTACCGAGTTTCATCAAATTTGGTGCAATATTACTGGACACAGCACACTAATTAGGAAAGTTCATTAAATATGCAAATTAGCGATTAATTGACAAGAGACTGCTGAATGACTTTGTTAGCTATTACAACACTTTGAGATCAACATCTATACCAAGTTTCATCAAACTTGCTGTCGTATTTCTAGACATATTTCCTTAATTACAAAAATCTATAAAATATGCAAATAAGCAATTAAATGACATGATCCTGCTAACTGTCTTTGCATACTGTTACAGCTCTGGTATATCAGCATCTCTACCATGTTTCATCGAATTTGAGTGGGTATTCTTGACTTAGTACCCTAATTATAAAAATTCATCAAATATGCAAATTAGCTATTAATTGACATAATCCTGCAAAATGCCTTTGCAGAAAGTAACAGCTCTGGTATGTATATATCTGTAAGAAGTTTCATTAAATTTGAGTCAGTATTTTCGAAATATAAGTGGAAGTATGAAAACTCATAATTTACGCAAATTAGCAATTAATTGACACAATACTGACAAATGTCTTTATGTGCTATTAGACCTGTATGTGACCGACATGTGTACAAAGTTTCGTCTAATTTGGTGCTATCTCTTAAGAAACAGAGCTCTATTTTCAAAAATTTCGAATTATGCAAATTAGCACTAATTATGTGTGCCACACCTAAAACAATGGACGTGCATATGTATGCCATAGTGCATTGTTCTTCTTTTAAGTTTGAAAGAAATTGGCCCAGACATGTCTGAGATATCTTTGTGGACGGACGGACGGACAGAACCCAAACCATAAGTCCCCTCAGACTTCGTCCGGGGGACTAGTAAACGCTGACGTGAAGCAGCCAATTAAAATACTGAAAGATAATTTATTTTCATAAAGAAGGACGAAATAAAGCTCTATCGACAGACCTGCCACTTTTCCATGTATGTAAAAGGCGACACTTCATATCTACTGAGCCATGGTTGTGTTTTCTCCAATGGTAAAATTTGTCTAGCCAACGAGCTAGAATAACCTGCCCTGCAATACCATGATTAAGCTAAATTTGACTCGCTATCCTTATGGTAATACCTGCCAAATATCTGCCATTATCATTAAATGATAACAGCCATAGATAGATAGATAGAGAGATAGACAGACAGACAGACAGACAGACAGACAGATAGATAGATAGACAGGCATACTCAGGCACTCTTTCCTCCCTCCCTACCTCCCTCCCTCCCTACCAACATAGATGCAGAGACACATACATGGGCCTACATACATACATACATACATACACACATACAGACAGACAGACAGACAGACAGACAGACACATACATACATACATACACACACATACATACATACATACATACATACATACATACATACATACATACATACATACATACATACATACATACTCAACAGGTCAGATATACTTCCGCTTTAGAGGCTAAACAAGTCAAATCACTATTAAAACATCAGATTATTCTGACCTATTTTCGAGCACGAGCCGAGCAGCGATGTCATACCATATCTGTACAGTGCCGTCTTGGTGAACACTCTCGTTATTACCTCATAATATTTTTCACCTTCAAACAGTCGTAATACATTTACCTTCATTTCTTTTATCAGAAGTTATTTTCAAAGTACAGTATGGAGTTTCGCTCACAACATGGAGGTGCCTGCCTGTGACAGACGTCGCGCTAGGGGTTTCCTTCATGTCAGCCATTCAATGACGCAATGTTTATCATCAAATATGAAAGTTAAGGGGTTATCGCATGCCCGTTACGAGCCCGTTTTTACGGGACCTCGATATTATTGTTTTCGTAGGCAAATGTGTAATAATTTATTTTATGTTATGATATTTTATTTTATCTGAGTATCTACCTGTAGATTACTGGTTGCCTGCAATACATCAGAAACAATGTCGTTATCCTCTATTTAATTAATCAACTGAGTGTGTATACCAATTATTCTCTCAAATATATGACAATAAACCAGTCAAAATCTAGTAGTTACCAACCTCAGATGATCAGTTAGTAAAAAAATGATTGACAGCTATCTAAAATTAAGTCTTTCTAACTTGAAATTGAAGTCAGGGAGCATAAATTTTTTGTACTTACTTACCGAGTAAACACACACTTTGTAATACCATTCCAAAGTCAATCAAATATCAGTTAATGATTTAAAACTGGAAAAGTTTTTTAAAATTATTACAAAATGCGTTAACTGTTATTACAAAGTGCGAATTATTACAAAATGCTGATACCCTTGTTACATTTTGCATAGACAATTTTTTATTACAAAATGCTGATACCCTCGTTACAAAACGCGTAGACTGGTTTATTACAAAATACTGCAGACGTTATTACAAAATGCGTCAGTTATTACAAAATGCTAATACCCCCTATTACATTTTGCGTAAGTTATTACAAAACACGTCAGTATTACAAAATGCCGCAGCACATCGTTCTCTTTTTATGCAATGAATATGACATGAAGTGGACTAAGTCAAACTTGAAATAAACTCTCGGATACAGTAAAGACTGGTTACCGACGACTTCAACCCGAATGTTGTCACTTTCCGAAACAAACACTTCAAAGAGATGTGAGTAACTTGGAATAACATCATTTGTACTATGCATTGCTAGCTATGGCTTAGATTCTTCAGAGTCAGACCTTAAAACTATTGATGAACAAGTAAAACAAAGTTTAGAGTGTAACTCAAAATTTAATAACTACGGAATTGCATCAATCCTAGATTGTTGCTTCGGTGTCAGCAGATTCAACCATCATGAAAAGTGCACTAAGATTCTTCCTGCCTTGAAGTTCCATAGATTAACATCGATGGATCGATCGAATTCATAAATTCACAATTTAAACACAAGCAACAGAAATACAAATAGAGACATTATAGGAGTTCATAAATATTTTGGCAGATACAGAGAATATACCTCCCGATTACCTACATACTAGATTCAAATCCTCGAATCTAAAAACGGTGGTTAGTGAGTTGTACACAACACAAATTACGTTTGTAAGGTACTTTTGTTCGTTATGGTTTTAACCTGATCAGAGAGCCTTGAGCGAAGACAGTCTAGTTCCTTGAACTTTCTCACCTTGGGATGAAGCGCTGTCACTATTACAGTTATCTGTACTGCAGCAGTCAGTGTCGAGACCTGTGTAGTAAACAATAATCCATGCTAATGAAAGCATGTCATCTTTGTACCGGTCTAGCTAAACACACTTATTTTCATTAGTTGTAGTTTCTGATTTCATTCGCAAAACTATACTCTCTCTCTCTCTCTCTCTCTCTCTCTCTCTCTCTCTCTCTCTCTCTCTCTCTCTCTGAGACAGAAATAATCACATGCACACAGAAGCACTCTGGGAAGAAAACTCACTACACTATAATTCCTAGAAACGTACCATATGTATGATGGCAAGTTAACACACTACTCAATCAACCTAAAATACATGAATTAGATAAGGAATCTTGATACAGGGTCAGACCAAAGGAAAAAATAATTATCTTAATGTCTCTGTCTCCTAAAGTGTTGTAAACATCTCTTCGTGCTCGTTTGAGCTTTGTTGCCGGTATTGTTCACTCGATACTCAACACATGTCTGGTGTGATACTTACCTATCCCTAAGGCTGGCTCCGTTTCCACACATGCGGCAACACATGCACGCCCAACAGCTGTAATCGAGTTGCTCAGATACGTGAAGATAGTCTGAAAGAAGTTCAAGAAAACCAATCAACGTTATGAAGTATAGATATAAGCGTTAAAATCTATGTCTTGCTTATTCAATGCCTGGTTATCGTCGTGGTAAGTGAAATATGGCACAGCTCTTTGCAGAAGCGTTAACCAACCTGCAGGTTTTATATCATTGGTGTAAATTTTACGTTCGCACCCGTTAAATACACAATACTAACAAGAATTTCTTTATGATTTCAATATAAGTATATTTTTGCTGTATGGTACTTGATAAATTGATAAGCGTGGTGTTGAACAGGAATACCCATCACGTGACTTAAACTTTGCTTGGTTTAGTCAGATCATAACATGCTTTTCTAGCAATATGGCAGATTCTGTAATCACAGGAAGACCCTGACACGCTCTTATTACACAAATAGGATTTGTAGACAAGAGTAACGTTAAAATATACTTTTACAGCTTAGAGTGAGAAATGCAGTGAATTTATGTAATTTCCGAGCGAAACTTTCTTGAGGTTTCAGTTTCAAGTCACGTCTTCTTTCTGCTTCAACAAATCAATGTTGTGTTTTAAATACACTTTGCTGTGGTCTCTTTACCTGACACTGGCCATTGCAAGTTGTGGTGGTGGTCGTTGCGGCTACTGGATTAGCGCAGGTGTCACTGTCCGCTACAGATGCCGAAGCACACATGTAACATTCAATAGCTGAGCTTCTCTCTTGAAATCAAAAAGATATGAATAAAAACATTTATATATATACACTTTGGATGAAGGCATTCGTATTTTGTTTAGAACTGTACCAAAGTACACCTTTCACATTGTAAAGCTGACTTTGTAACATATCATAGTAAGAATCTCCTCCCGTACTCGTTCAAATCTTCAACAGTTTGACTATGGTCATATAGATTGTGAGGACAGAGTAAAGGTAGGTACTGTTACTGGAATTATTGTCAACAGGACAGAGGCAGCAAACGATTATCAAAAAAGTAAATTTTCTCAATAATATCATGACATCGATTGTGTATCGGTGAAAGTTCATATCGTGTGTCAAAGAAAATTTAAATATTGTGTCCGGTGATAGCATTCTCTTTGAATGGAACAACAGGGAATGATCATTCAGTACATTAGAAGACATTTTAGATAATTTTGCCGTTTTATTTCGAAAAGCAAAATTTCAAGCAACGAAAGTAAAAAACACGATGATTTAGAGCACAATGACTGTCTTCCACTACCACCAAGGACAGTTCATTTCGTTTATAGGATATTTTATCGGAAGCTCTATCATTGACGCTGCATGTCAGCTGACGCCATATCTAACGTAAAAGGAAAAACTGTGGACAGTTTATCATGGCAAAGTGATTACTCCTATTGATCGGTAGCACATATATGCAATGCTGCTCTTTTCAGAATGGTAGTATCATTTATTTGGATACAGCGAACGTCAGAAACATCTTACCGTCACAATGACAAACAAAGTGTGCGTTTGCTAGTAGAGACAACAGCTACCAGGTCATAGCAACCCCTCGCCAAAAAAGTTATACAATCAGATATGTACAGTTATACAGGTAGGAGCGCGACCTCAGTTGTACAAAACGTACGCAAGGCATTTTGTCTTTAGTCGCAAAATACGCATAACGTTGATAATGATCCTGTCGAGCAATTAGCAATTGGCACAGAATGGATAGTATTCAAAACCAGTTTGCAGAGATGGACCGCAAACCTCATGGCGTGAATAATTTAAAAAGGAATGGAGACATCATGCAACGTTTTCGTTGATCAACCGACAGATATCTTGTATTTTCTATCTGCAGACGGCTACTCCTGTTACAACTACATGTCAGGTAACGGCTGTGTGAACTCAGTGTGTTGTCAATGGATTGTGACCTGAATTTATCTTTCGAGGACTGGTACACCAAGCCAATTGTTCTGCAATTAATTATTATCATCTACGTCTCCATTAGTTGTATCTTTTGACGCTTGTTTTTATAGCTAGACAACTTTACGTCAATCATTTTTCAAAAAAACATTGCGTATAGTAAACAATGCGCCGTGTCCACATGCTGAATGCTTCGCAAATCAACATACTTTGCAGAGAAGATTCTGAAATAATTTAATGGAGATGCTTTCGAGATCAAATAATATATAAACGTTTTAAAAGTTACAGTGGACAGTCAATTTTACTTTTTTATTGATTAATTAATTTATTTATCTACTCTATTTTGGATTAAAGTCATTTCTTACCAACTATAAATGTAAGCAGGAAAGCAAACACCAAGGTCTTCATTACAACGTCCATGATGATCCCCTGAAACAAAAACAAACGAGAAAAATTGTTGTAATTCAAAAGAATATACACGTTATTCAGAGAATCGCGTATTTTCTATAGATACACGACATCAAAATGTTCTGATAGTGGTTTATTACTAGTTTAATGACAACACGTGTAAAAGCAATATGGAACTACTACTGAACTTATCAGGTTGGCAATTTCAAAATTTGATTTTCAGTTCCCTAGCAAAACTTCTATTTCGTCAAGACAGTGTTTATACTAACGAATACACAGTGATAGTGTCACTTCAATTTATTGTATTATTTGGCTGTAATTTTGAATTACAGATGTTACAAATTGGTCTTTTACCTAATCTTTTGACGCCACCTTGCCAAACGTCTAATATTCTAAAACTTCTCGCCTAGAATACTGCGAATGCATCCAATTATATGGTCTATGATTAAGTTTTCGACTCATGTTCCTTTATTTTCCATGAGCCACGGCTGACCAATATCTGCTTCATTTCTGAAAGTTGCCTAACCAATACCACCAGGGAGTCACCTTGAAATGAACGTCACAAAGTCAAAGGGAACTCGAAATATCCTCCTTCATATCGACCCGTTTTTAATTTATCTGATAGCAAATAATATCAAACTTGCAAGAAAAATATATTTATATTTATATTTGTGCTGGTTTGGCTCTGGCATGGAAACGACGGAATTTTTTATAGACTCACCCGATTCCCCCGGATCAAAATCAGATTGAGAACTACTTCAAAACTCCCGTGATTGTTTTTACAAAAATCGATAAAAATAGTACAGGAAGTTACCCATGCAATTTGAATCATGCGAAAAAGCTCCAAGCTTAGAGCTTGCATCATGTGATATGGAAGGGATCATCTTCGGACAGGTACGGCCTCCACATTGTCCACTGACGGTAACACAGTAGTAAACAGCAACACAAAATCTGACAGTAGACAGTTTATTATATGTGATTCATCGTTTATGCAAGGATACTCAGTATAAACAAAAGTTATGTAAATACGTACAGCCTGGTTTAAGCGTGGGTGAGTGGACAACGCAATACCCATGAGAAAATGGTCCCTTCCATATCACATGATGCAAGCTCCAAGCTTGGAGCTTTTTTCCCATGATTCAAATTACATAGGTAACTTCCTGTGCAATTTCTATCGGTTTTTGTAAAAAATCACGCAAGTGATAAATAGCGAAAATAGCTTTTCCGGGGTAAGTGACCACAAAGTTAGCACATATGTAAAAATCATCCTTGGTTAACTTCCCCTTTAATAAACGACTCCGATTGCTAGATCTACCGCACTGCGTACGCCCTCAATGATCAGGTTTAGGAGAGCAGGTGCCAGCATGTGTCAGCCATGGTCACTCGCGTTTCAGCAGTCACCGTGTTGAGAGACAAAGGCAAAGTTTACCACACTGCAAAACTATTGTAATCAACATTATCCGGGAACTTATTTTGGATAATCGGATCTTCATATTTTTCAAAATTCTCAAATACATTAGGTGCAGTATAGTTGAATGTTGAAATATTACAAATTACTCATAAAACAAGGGTGTAACTTAAAAAGATCAGTAGATTATCGTGCTTTTGGAGGTTTAAAACGACCTTAATTCGCCATCTAATTATCCCAAGTTAGTTCCAATCGTGTAAATAACATTTCGTTCATGACAAAACAAAGTTGAACATTGAGGCGCGAAGACTTTGTAAAAACGTAGGTATGATATTATTCAAGCAAAAAACTACAGTGTAGCAAAGAATGCTGGGTGCATAACATTTTTTAAATGGAGGAGGGACCGTGTGCTTTCATGATAGCTCTATGGAAGCATTGGCCCTAGAATTATTCTGGATTTAAGTACAACTTTTAGAATTTCACTTTTCTTGACACCATAATTATATCTTAAATTAGTACATGTTTGTGATGCAATTGTTAAGATCTCTTAAGGTGCAAGAAGATAACACCATGAAACTAAACCTAGCACCTAATAGAAAGTTAGAAGCCAGAATCAAAAGTTAGCCACCAGTGCGACAGCAGATCAGTCGCTGTATTTTAAATGACTGCTTATTGGGTCCATGATCGGTCACACAACGCTGCACTAGCCACTTCTGGTGCCTAGCTCGTCACTTTGACAACCACGATGACTGTCGATAATCGAATATACAAAATAGCAAGCAAGAGAACAAAAAACGTCAAATTAATCAATTTAATCAATTTAAAACTTCCTCGAGGAGAACGAAACGCAGAAAACTTAATCCTAAACGGGAGAACACCGCAAATCGACCCGGGCTGAGAAATTTCTGGATAAAGCCAACAGTCGCGCTAAATCGACTGGTGGATCTCTGTCTAGTCAGACGGTGATCTAAATTCAAATCGAATACACGTAACTTTTAACTTCATTACATATACAGTACTCGATTGGTTCTTGCAATGACCCTCAATACATGTACGGTACGCCATTAGCTCTTCCCTATTGGTTCTTGCCATGACCCTTATTTCATATACGATACGCCATTGGCTCTTGCCTACTATGATCTATTGAGACATTACCCGGACTGTTTACAGGTTTAAGAACTGTCGGTTGCACTTCAGGCAACTCATATCGTTTGTGATTCTTTGACTCTAGTAGGAGGACTTCACGACCAAATTATACTTTGGTTATTTTCGAAGTTTGGAGCAAAAGTTATTAGAATCTTAACGAAACACGTTGCAATCGGTCATTTCAAACGATAATATTCTTAATAATATAACCCACTGAAAACAAAATAGGTCTAACTTTGTTGACGTTGACTGGTCACTTAATGCAGTATATAAATGTGTATGACATCACCTAAAGACTGACATTAATGAAGAGTGGCCGTATATGGTGATATGTCAGAGGGATACGGGTACACAACTCATGGCTGTAGAGGTCACTTTGATTCACGAAGTCATCGGTGGGTGCGCTGTTCTTCATAATATAACGATCTGCCAGACGCTTGTTCTGATACGAGCACAGTTTAAATCGTACATCTCTTTGACACGCACGGTATAAGCGTCGTCCGAAAGTCTCCAAAGCGCAAATTCTAGTCATAGTCGCTTCATCATGGTCGTTTTCCTTGAAACGAATTATCAGCTGCCTCGTTCAATATTCAAAATTTCACCAACAGTTTTGAAAAGCCAAAAAATAAAGGTATCCTTGATATGTTTGACTATAGCTTTTCCAGTTGAAAGTTACTGGTCATAATCTTTTCAAATGTACACGTATTTTCCGTAAATAATTTCTAATATCGATGGCCCAGTAAATGAGGGGTGTACCTTCTATGCTTCAACACCGGGGATACGCCCCTCAGTGCAAAATGGGCGTATCTCCTATTCTTCAACACAGAGGATACGCCCCTCTTTTACTGGGCCATCGATATGTGACAATGCTTTCTTTGAACGCTTAATATATATGAAAACATGCATCGACATGTTGCTTTCCTTGAACAGGATTTCTTAATTCAGGAATTGTTTAATTGTTTAAAAAATATGTGTAAAAATTCAATACCAAATTCAATGATTTAAACTGCCGAGCTGCTTAACTATGCCTGACATTTTCAGCAGGACCAATGTAACCCTACGCTATTTTCACGACTGTCACCCGAAGGCGTACTCCGGTACATCAAAATTCCATGGATCATAAGTGAATTGTGGGTGTCCATGTGACATCATGAAATTTTAACGAAAAGATCGAGATGAATCTAATTTTCTAAAGTATGATTCTGGACGAAAACAGCCACAATCTGTTTTAGAATGACTAGACGATAATCATAAATTTCTCCCAGCTAATGATTTTCACATGCACGCCAGATTGAACTCAAATGAGTTGGCCAGTAAAGTGCACATTCCGCTATTCGAAGAAGTAGTCCTGTGATAACTCATGATTCTTCAATTGGTTTTCATTTTTATCGTCTTTATCATTATCGTTTCTATTTTTTTCATAGCCTCATGTGCCAGCCTTCGAAAACAAGATTATGCCTATATTGTTTCAGCCACATTACGATAGTGCCGCGCCAAAAAATAGACAAAAGTAACCCTCATAGCCAAGGCTACCGAGACACGAGTCAGCATACATGTCGGTAGTTACCTTCATTGACCTACTGATTCTCAAATGTTGGTTAATATGTATGTGAAATATATAGCCAATGTAAGAATGTGGTATTGGGGGAATTACATTGAAACGTCTATTGCGTTATGCGAGTGGAATTAGGCGGTCGCAACAGATTAGCAATCGCTGTTGCAAAAGTTCCAGAATTTCTACTCCCTGACGGTGCACAATCAATTGGACGGTTACGTAGATCCGAGTTGCTGGATACCTGTTTACAAAACATTTAACTTGTTTACCCGCGACTTGACGACGTTTTGAATAAAATAAACACAGATAACGATGTCGCTATATCGGTTTCAAGCAAAATATTGATGGAAGATTTTCCAGGTTCGAAATGATATCATCGATGTAAAATTGATTTAGTCTGATTCACATTCCATTAAATTTCATATATTTTCACCGAAATTAAACGATTTAGGACGTACATACGGGAAGACGACGAGACCGTCATTGACTTTATCATTCCTTACTTTCGGTCCATGTATTTTATATGATCAAGGAACATTCTCAGAGGGAGATTGGTCACATCCTGTTGGAATTATATCAATAAAAAACTGAAAGAAATTAGAACCGCAACAAGAGTGTCTTGCAGAATAGCATAGCTAATTTACCAGGACGTAGAACATGAAATTATATCACCGAAAAAATAAAAGAATTAGTGTCTAGAAAAACATTCAGAGTAACACGCAGAATACCATAGGTAATGTTACAAGTATGTAGAATATGAAAGCCTTTCAAAAAGAATCGCTTAAATCGTTTTTTTTTAACTTTGAGTATCGCGCTTAACGATGTTATTGTTGAGGAGGCTAAGCTAGGCTAGGCTAAGCGGCTGCAGCGCGCGATCAGCTCACCTTAGGAAGACGCTTATCCTAATACTTTGGGATCGGTTAAGTCTTGAAAGATGATGCGATGCCTTCGACGCCCAGTCCGTTAATGAGAGGGTGAGTTTGAATTACTGCCCTGCGCAGGAACATGTTTCTGTCCAGGAAGAGGTGTTATGAAAGCATTTGACTGTCAGAAGTGTTGGTTGCCAAGGAAGTGACGTATTCTGCTGAAAGGGTAAGACCTAGCGCTTCGATTTGTCAAGTTATTTCACTGGTCCTGACACATGCATAAATGCAACAAAGAATAAAAGAAATAGCAAATTCCATAACGCCATCAACTCTTCGACGATCATGGAATTCAAAATGTAACGATGCATAGACTAAATAAGTTGAATGCCATGATTGCGATCGTACAATATCGCTATGGAGTAGGTCCCGTTAATTCATACAATCTCTTATACTTTAAGAACGACTTTTTACAGTTACAGTGTTTGATTTGTATAAAGTTTAAATTTGTTCATTTTTTTGTGTTTACAGATTGAATACTTTGAAAAATCTTCATCCTCTACGATTGGCCTCATTCTGACAATATCACCACCTTAACACTTGTGTATATAGATTAAACACAAGCCGCACCTTTCGGTTACTAGATTGACCTGAATAACTAAAACGGCCATGTTGGACACAATCCGGCGAACGAAAAATTTCGAAAAATCTAAGTCCACGCCAATGTTTCCAACAATGCTGTACACAATCTCCTTCCACTATGCAGACCCAAAGGAGCAGGACACCTGATGTTATGACCGCAAGACAATAAAACTTGAACGAACGACAGCTTTCTTATACTGCAAAAACTATTTGTTAGCCCAACCTTTCGACGTTCACTTGACACGTGTAGTACAATTTCTCAAGATCCAAAGTATCCTGTGTAATTCCGTTGTTAAGTATTCCTGCATTTCTTTTATGAATGTCTTTAATTGTATATATAGCTTGTTTCAAGCTTTTTCGACTTCTTACAGTTCTTCAAAGTATTAATAGCACTCTCCAAGTTCATGCTAGTGTAATTTTGATTTTGACAGATCGGCAGTTTAAATCATTGCATTTGATGTTGAATTTTACATAATATCTTTTGAAGAATTTTGCAAATCAGAAATCACTGTTACTGATTTAATTATAAGAAATCCCGTTCAAGCATAGCAAGCATGTCGATGCATGTTTTCACATATATTTAGCGTTCACAGAAGTCATCGTCACATATCGAAGGCCCATTGCAAGAGGGGCGTATCCTTTGTTTTGAAGCGTAGGAGATATGCCCGTCTTGCACTGAGGGGCGTATCCCACCAAACTGAAAGTTATTCCGTTCATCGGACTATAATGACGTAATGACGCTTAAGCAGCTTGATAAATTTGTGACATCGAATTGATTTAGAGAGAATGTATACATACGTATGCGCCCCGAAAGTAAAAGACTTAAATTTTTTCTCAAACTTTCCCCATTTAAACTCTAAATTTCAAAATATTTGTCATTCCAATCAAGAATACTATTTGGGTCATCGTTCAAAGTTTGGTACTAGACATTTACCGATTCTTGAAATTCAAAATGGCTGACATCACTGCGTTAGCTCCATGTGGTAAAACAGCATTTTCAATTTTCCAAAACTAAGATGGAGAAAGTATTTTATTCTCCAATAGGTTTAAAATGAGCTTCCACAAGTGGTAGATCAGAAAAGAATTGTAAAAATTGGAGAATTGGACCTGTACAGAGGGAAAAGGGTCATAGATTAAGAATTGGGAAGTGACCAGTATTTCGTATGTTAAACTGCCAATACATATGGCAATGTTAAGATTGATGACTAGAACTATAACAATTCATGTTCAAATCCATAGGCATGATAAAATCGTACAGAGAAAAGTGCCTGAAGATTATAAGTGAAAAACTTCGCCAAAGGTAAAAGCTCAGTCTTTGAGCTTTTTAATTTTATTTTGGTGTAGTGCCCTTTGCAGTCTAGTCAAGGGTTGGTAGCAAGATATTCCAAAATGACAATGACCATCATTTCAAGTCATACAAACGACATCAATAGTTGACAAGTCAATTTTAGGGAGACTGAAATTCACTTGTTAGCATGCATTAGGCTGTATAGAAATACATTCAAAAGTTTAAATTCACATTCTTGTTAAATCTCCTCACTGATATGAGTAATTTTTTTTTATGGCAGTGAAAACAGACTGACTACACATGATGGTTACATCCCAAAAGACCAGATATGGATGAAAGTAGGAGGTGATAAGGGGAAAGGATACATGAAAAGTGTGTTTGAAATCTGTAATGTGGAGTCCCCCAATTCTCTGAAGCACTCTGTTGTATGGAACCTATTTGCTGCTGCTGATAGTGAGGTCAACTTGAGGACAGCAATGAGGGTGTAAAAAAGCAGATTGACCAGCTTGATGGTCGTTAAATGAAGTACGTGATCAAATATCAAAGGTTCAACCATCCTGCTTTAAGACGTTACTCGAGTCATTCCCATAACATTTATCTATTATGTAGTCAATCAACCTTTCTCTTTGTTTCAGGCAGTAATTAATTTCCTCCGGGCATTTGATTTCGGTGGATTACATTAATGTGAAATTATAGCTTAAATCAACGTAAATTTCTTTCAGATGGCAAAAATACAGACCGACTGTCATTTTACACCAGTTGGTTTAGCACTCAACCTAAGGCGCGATGAGAACCTCATTGTCAATGCTTTGCTTGGATAATAAATAATGCACTGTACCAAAAAGCACATTTAACAGGGAAGGCAAAGTACCAGGCAAAATATGTCAAAGTAGCATCTTTGAACACATAATACTTCCTGCTTCTCTGTTCACATTGGTACCTTTTTCACATCTTTGACTACCTACGTGCAGGAGATATAAGTACCACTTTTGCTGATTATTGAAAAGGTAAGACATATGTGAATATGTGTCTTACTTTCTTTCAGCTTTCACATACAGGCAAATTGTCCTATCTTTAAGTACTTATACTACTCCACAAAGGAACTTATGATATGAGATTTATATAGGCATAAAATGTTGGATAGAGGAAGTCCTATACCTATATATATTCATGGCATAATCCAACCCTGTAAAAGTAGTACTTGTAACTTTATACACAGAGCGAACAAGTATGGACACAGGTGGTCATTTATTTGTCATGTTTTAGCCTAGACAAATGTTCTCAAAATTAAGACATTTGTTAGCATATAGAAAGCAGCTACTTTCAGTGTTCTACAACAAGGGGGTTTAATTTGGGCAAAGGTGGCCATTTATTCTCTGTATTTTAGCCTAGACAAATGTTGTCAAAATTAAGACATTTGTCAGCATATAGAAAGCAGACAGTATTGCTGGTGGATATTTACTGTCCCCGAGTCTGTCTGATAGCTCAGTAAAAAGCTTCGTGCTTTTCCGATTACTATATGTGTGTACTGTGTGTGTGTACTGTGTCTGTGTGTCGTCTACTCCACGCACACCGTGTTGCTCGGTCGCGCACAGAATTGCAACATCTAAGTCGGTTACTGTGACCAACTCTTTTGGGTTGGAAGCAGTGGCCGACTGGTTTTGTGTGAGGCCTATCAGCTAGGCGATGTTGCCGTGAGTGTGTGGGGGTTCGAATCCCGTTTGGGTTATAGTAAAATTTAGATTTCAGTGTTCTAAATCAGGGGGGGGGGGTTAATTTGGGCAAAGGTGGTCATTTATTCTCTGTATTTTAGCGTAGACAAATGTTGTCAAAATTAAGACATTTGTCAGCATATAGAAAGCAGCTACATTCAGTGTTCTACAACAAGGGGGTTTAATTTGGGCAAAGATGGTCATTTATTCTTTGTATTTTAGCCAAGACAAATGTTGTCAAAATTAAGACATTTGTCAGCATATAGAAAGCAGCTACTTTCAGTGTTCTACATCAGGGGGGTTTAATTTGGGTAAAGGTGGTCATTTATTCCTTGTATTTTAGCCTAGACAAATGTTGTCAAAATTAAGACATTTGTCAGCATATAGAAAGCAGCTACTTTCAGTGTTCTACATCAGGGGGGTTTAATTTGGGTAAAGGTGGTCATTTATTCTCTGTATTTTAGCCTAGCCAATTGTCAAAATTAACACTTTTGTCAGCATTCCATTAGCAGCTTCTGGTGGTCAGCTGATACCTCAGATAAATGTCAAACTTGTCACAATATATATCATCATCCCAATAGCAGCTACTTTCAACCTGTGCATTGGCAAAGGGAAATGTTAGGGGCCATCCTGGGAAATTTGGGGGAAAAGGTTGTTAACTTTAAAAGTCACCCATCAGCCAGCACTGCACGTGACATACTCACTACCAGGCAAAAGGAAATTAAATCAATGTAAAAAAATTAATGCAAAGAAAAATCATTGGCAATCTTATTACAGAAATTGTTTGACAAATAAATTATGGCATTAAAAAATGCTCAGAAAAAAAAAGTCAGGCAATAAATAAATAAACACGAATAAACCGAAACAGCAACACCAAGAAGGGGCATGCAGTGGTGATCAAAATTTGCCAACATACGACTCTTTCACTGCCCAAACAGGTGCACCATCAGGCACAGGCCTGCTTGAAGCTGCCCCATCCCTCCTTTCGTGAATGAACCCACCCCCCATTTTAGTCAATCTTCTTTCATGGCGCTTGTCAAGCAGTGTGACGGCTTCGTTGACGACACATTTTGATCGCCGAAGCAGTTGCCTCCTTCTCAATGGCTTGGCTTTCCTGGAGACAGCCAGGTCATCATCCGAAGAAGAAAATTCAGCAAATGAGTCAGTGTCCTCGCTTGACATATAGAGAGTACTCATAACCACTTTGAGCTTTTCTTTCTTTTCTTCCTCTATTGATGAGCACTTTTTTAGAACCTCACGTCGCATTATTAATTTCTGGAAGAAAAAAAAATATATATATATAAATCACTATTCCTGATTAGTTGTTTATTCATCTGATGATCACTAACGAGCATGAAACTCGAGTAATGATGTTGAAGGTACAACTTGAAACTATTATTAATATTCTGTACAGACAGCTTAAATTCCCTACGTAGACAACACAATAATGTATGGCAGTAAAACTTTATATATCATTCCAAAAGTAAGACTGGCTTCAGACACAAGATAACTGAAATGCGCACAAACAATAAAATGTCTACCTAAGTACATTACCACTTTTGAATTGTCATCATTGACCGAGATTTCAAATTCTTAGCCTTTGTACTTTGAATCCATGTTACTAATGCCAATAAGAAAAATAAATTGTCTCATTACCTGCTGCTTTCTTTGCCTTCTGGCTTGTTTGACTCTAAATGTGGCAGCCTTGCATAGGAAATTACCCATGTCCTGTTTTCTTGTTATTTATTTATTTATTTATTTATTTATTTATTTATTTATTTATTTATTTATGTATTTATGTATTTTTATTTATTTTATAAACGCTATGTATTCACTTTTAAAGGTAAAACAATTGGAGTCCATTCAATGAGAGACCATGAATATTTAGGAAGAATCTAAGGTCCTTCAGGTCCCAGAGTCGACTACCTTGTTTTGATAAGATGTGTTACAAGACACTTGAAGATGGGTAAAATGCACAAGTTTGCTGCTTTAGAGACATTAGCTCTGCATTTTGCTGTATTTCCAGTATTATGTTTTTGTGTATCAATAACATGATCCTTTTCTATTCATTGAAGCATGCTACAATACAGTAACAAGATTGACTGCATATATGTGGGCTGTGTCATTTTGATAAATACTTTGTATGTCACCATGCCTCAGGGGAGAGGACCAAGAAACTGGAAACGACATAAAGAACAAAAATCGCTGAAACTTACATTTAACGTAGCTTTAAGGATTCTTCTTTTGTCCATTTTAGGAAAATACTTCTGCCTTTGGTGTTATGTTGGCAAATCAAAGGCAGTTATTTCACCAGACCCAATATTACAGAAAGGATTCTTGATAATTTGAACAAATATCATGCTGACATTGTTGCAGCTGCCAGCAAACTCATACAAGCAGATGACGTCAAAAACTGTATCCCGAAGCCAAACTTCAATATTCCCATAGACAGGTTTTGTAACATTTTCGTGCTTTTTCAAAATTAATAAGACATGGTTTGACCACAGAATTTGCTTTTCTCCTGATGTAGGTCTCTATTCCATTGTTACACTTAAGGATCGGAATCTTTCTCCGGTTCTCCAGGATGTTGGAAAATGTTTGTGCAGAACTGGATTCTAACATTTTAAGTTTTCCACACAAGCACTAACTCATATGGGTGACATTGACATTGTTGACAAGTGAATTGTAGGGAGACTGAAATTCACTTTTTAACAAGCTTAAATATAGGCTGTATACAAATATCGGTCGTGTTAGAGGTTAAAACACATGTAACATTTCCTAGGAGAAAGTATTTGACACTCAAATTACATAGAAACACAATTAGAAATAATTTGGAAGAATTAGATATTCATGTTGTTTAAATTTCTCAAATGTGTTTGGTGCCCTGTAGCTTAATGTAGCAATATTGAAATAATTACCCTGTTTACTTAGCCTCTAGCATGACATACATTTGTTTAAAGCTTAAATTTAATGTTGCTAAGAAGTGAATTTCAGTCTCACTTATATTCACTTGTCGACAATATCAAAGTCTCCTATATTGAGTCAAACTCAGCATAACTTAGAAAGAAAGGCAGATAAGCTTACATTTGCAGATTAAAACAACACTACCTCACTATCCATTTAACCCAAATAAGTTCAACCCGTGTGAAAAGCGAAGTTATTCAAAAGTTTAAATTGACATCTGCTGTCAAATCACATACTTTGTATGCTTACCAAGAAAGTACTTTACATATCACTGAAACTAAATGTGTCAAGCATTGCAGTTTTTCAGTGTATAGGCATTCATTTTGTTTGTTACAATCTCCTCACATAATCAAATGATGACCCAAAAATGATATGAATGATTTGCTTTTCCGGACAGTGAAAACAAACTCACTACACATGATGGTTACATCCCAAAAAACCAGATATGGATGAAAGTAGGAGGTGATAAGGGGAGAAGATCTATGAAAAGTGTGTTTGAAATCTGTAATGTGGAGTCCCCAATTCTCTGAAGCACTCTGTTGTATGGAACCTATTTGCTGTTGCTGATACTGAGGTCAACTTGAGGACAGCAATGGGGGTGTACAAAAGCAGATTGACCAGCTTGATGGCCATTAAAGGAAAATAGGTGATCAAATATAAGATGGTTCAAACATTCTGTTTGTTAGTTTGCAAAGGTTACTCATGTCATGTCCATTACATCAGCTGTATTGTCCATGCTAAACTGAATGTACACTTCCTAATTTCAGGCAGCTGGGTTGACGCATGCCCAAGGTGGAACCTCATTGTCAATGTTTTACATGCATAAAGAATAATGGCATAGGAAATTACCCGTATTGGTAGAATTCTGACAAATTTAACACCACTTTAACACTGTCTTAACACTATGGTAGCCTAGTAAATCTGCTGGAATCTGACTATTTTATATGCTTGTATGATAGCATGATAATTATGTGACATTTATCGCCCTCTGCTCTAAATTTGGTTTCATTATCTGTAGACACACATAGTGTCTTGCTCTTGCTTTCTTGTTTATTTATTTATTTATTTATTTATTTATTTAGTTAGTTAGTTATTTATTCAAGTAATACACACCATGTATTCAATTTTAGAGGTCAAACAATTGTAGTTCATACATGGGGAGACTATGAATATCTTGGAAGAATCTATGGTCTTTCAGGGCCCAGAGTCGAGGACCTTAGTTTTATCAGATCACGTGCATGTTACAAGACACTTGTATACGAGTGAGCTCTAGTGTCACACTTAAGCGTTTGAATGTTTCTCCGTTTCTTTAGAATGTTGGTAAATGTTTGTGATGAACTGGATTACTAAGTTTTAAGTTTTAAGCACAAGCAACAATCAATATAGGAGACATTGATATTTTCGACAAGAGAATATACGTGAGACTGAAATTCACTTCTTAGCATGATTAAAGATAAGCTGTAAACATATATTTGTCATGCTAGAGGCTAAATAAACATGGCAATCATTTCTCTTTGCTCCTGCAGATACTAAGGTCAACTTGAGGACGGAAATGGTTGTGATCAAAGGGCAGGTTGTGACCAGCTTAATGCTTAAAGGAAGAGGGTGATCAAATATCAAAGTTTCACCAATTCTTCATTTCTTTTTCAGAAGTTACTCACTTTATTTCCGTAAAAAAAACAGACGTATTGTAGATGTTACACTGAATTCACCTTCCTCTATATTTCTGGCGCCTGTTAATTTCCCTCGGGCGTTTGGTTTTCAGTGGATAGAATTTATGATAAGTTATAGCTCAAATAATTGTACAATTCTTTCAGATGTCACCAATAGGGATCAACTGTTATTTTCCGACAATGGGTTTAACACTTGGTTAACCCAAGGCCCAGTTGCAACCTGAATGTCAATTGTTACCTGTAAATAATAGCAATTACTCAGATTGGCATAATTCTCACAATGTTAACACCACTCTTACACTGTTTTAACACTTTGCTTGCCTAGTGAATCTGACGGGACTGCCTTTGTGATATGGATGTATAGAATGATGATTATTGTGACATTTATCATCCACTGCTGTAGGTTTACTTTTATTATCAGTAAACACACAGTGTGCTGTGTGTTTCAGTATTTTTTTATTTATTTAATTAATAAACACCTTGTCTTCAATTTAGAAATAAAACAATTGTAGTCCATACAATGGGAGACTATGAATATTTTGGAAGAATCTATGGTCTTCAAGGGCCTAATGGAAAGTTCCTCGGTTTTATATTATGAGTTACAAGACACTTCAAGATGAGTGGACTTACATGTACGTTGGCATATATTGTTTCATTTCATAAAAAGAAAGATTTCTTTTTTAACACTTTGCATGGAGACTGAAAGCCCCTTTAATTGGAAAATTCCAGTTTCAATTTTTCTAATGTACACCCATTAATCTGCAGCTTGAACAGTCTTGATAACTAACGTGCTTTATTGATGATATAGTTCTATTTACAGAAATGCACAAGTTTTCACCTTTAGAAATATCGGTTCTGCTTTTTTTCTGTATTTCATGTATTCTGTTTATGTGTATCAACTACAGGTTATTATCTTAACCCCTAGAGCATGCTATAATACAGTAACAAGAGTGACTGCATACATATGGGCTGTGTCATTTTGCTGAATACTTTGTATGTCACCATGGCCCAGGGGAGGGGACCAAGAAGCTGCAAATGATACACAGAACAAAAATTCAAAGCAAACAGCAAAACAAATTCATTCAGTGGAGCTTTAAGGATTATACTTTTTGTGCATTTTAGGAAAATACCACTGCCTTTGGTGTACCGTTACCAGATCAGAGGAAGTTATGTCACCAAAGTTAAGACACAATATTACAGAAGGACTATTATTAGTAGTAAACTCTATTTAGTGTCAATAACTAATTCGGCCAATAAGGTCGATCTTCCACAAGGTCGACACCTGATGATTTGAACAAATATCAGGCTGGCATTATTGCAGCTGCCAGCAGACGCATACAAGCAGCTGATGTCTAAAACTGTATCCAAAAGCCAAACTTCAATATTCCAATAGATTGGTTCTGTAACATTTTCGAATGGAAGTGACATCTTTGCACTGTTTAATGAATCTTTTCATTCACAAATCAATAAAACATGGTTTTACCACATAATTTGCTTTCTTCTGACGTAGGACTCTATTCCACTGTTACATTTAAGCTTTGGAATCTTTCTCCGGTTCTTAAGGATCTTGGAACATGTTTGTTCTGAATTGGATTTTACAATTTTAAGTTTTCAGGACAAGCGTTGACTCATATAGGAGACATTGATATTGTCGACAAGTGAAAATAAGGGAGACTGAAATTCACTTATTAACATGATTAATGTCACGCTGGAGACAAAATAAACAAGGTAGTCATTTCTCTTTGCTGCTGCTGATACTTAGGTCAACTTAAGGACAGCAACGGAGGTGATCAAAGGGCATGTTGTGACCAGCTTGAAGGCCATGAAAGGAAGAGGGTGATCAAATATCAAAATTTCACCCATGCTCCATTTTCTGTTACATAAGTCACTCATTAATTAAACATAAAAAAACAGCTATATTGTACATATGAAACTGAATTCATCTTCCGCCTAATTTCAGGCACCTGTTTTTTTCCCTCGGGCGTTCGAGGATTAAATTCATATAAACCTATAGCTTAAATTATTGTACAGTTCTTTCAGATGTCACCAATAGGGATCAACAGTTATTTTCCATCAATTGGTTTAACCCTTGGTTAACGAAAGGCCAGTTGCAACCTCAATGTCAATTGTTACCTGTATAAAGAACAATAGCAATTACTCGGATTGGCATAATGCTCACAATGTTAACACCACTCTAACACTGTCTGAACACTTTGCTTGCCTAGTAAATTTGACGGGAATCTGACTTTTTGATATTGTTGTATGACAGAATGATGATTATTGTGACATTTACCATCCACTGTTGTAGGTTTATTTTTATTATCTGTAAATACACAGTGTGCTGTTTTTTTTAATTTTTTATTTATTCAATTAATAAACACCATACATTCAATTCGGAAATAAAATAATTGTAGTCCATTCAATCGGAGACTAGGAATATTTTGAAAGAATGAATGGACTTGCACATCCAAGTTTTGAGCACCTTGGTTTGATAATATGAGTTATATGACACTTCAACATGAGTGGGCTACGTGGACAGAGTTTGATTCATTTCATAAAAAGAAAGTTTCCCTTTTTTAACACTTTGCATGGACAGTAAAAGTTCCCTTTAGTGAGAAAATTCCAGTTTCCACATTTTTAATATACACCCACTGATCTAAGGTTGAAGAGTCATTATAACTAATATGCTATATTTTTGATATAGTTCTATTTACAGAAATGCACAAGTTTGCTCCTTTAGAGACATCAGCTCTGTTTTTTTCTGTATTTCATGTATTTTGTTTATGTGTATCAACTACAGATCATTAGCACAAGCATTAACTCATATAGGAGACATTGATATCGTCGACAAGTGAACATATGGGAGACTGAAATTCACCGTTCAGCACGATTAAATATAACCCGTAAACAAATATTTGTCATGCCAGAGACAAAATAAACAAAGTAGTCATTTCTCTTTGCTGCTGCTGATACTGAGGTCAACTTAAGGACGACAATGGGGTGATCAAAGGGCAGGTTGTGACCAGTTTGATGGCCATGAAAGGAAGAGGTTGATCAAATATCAAAATTTCAGCCATTCTGCATTTTCTTTTACAAAGTTATTCATTTCATGTCCATTAAAACAGCTGTATTGTACATGTGAAACTGAATTCACCTTCAACTTCATTTCAGGCAGTTGTTAATTTCCCTTGGGCGTTTGGTTTACAGCGTATTAAATTTATGTAAACTTATAGCTTAAATCAGTGTACAATTCTTTCAGATTCACCAATAGGGATCAACAGTTTTTTTCAGTCAATTGGTTTAATACTTTGCTCACCCAAGGCCCTGTTGGAACCTCGTGGTTAATATGTTACCTGCATAAAGAATACTCAGATTACTCAGAATGGAAGATTTCCCACAATGTTAACACCACCCTAACACTGTTTTAACACTATGCTTGCCTATTGAATCTGACAGGAATCTGATTTTTTGACATGGTTGTGTGATAGAATGATAATTATTGTGACATTTATCATCCACTACTGTAAGTTATTTATATTCTCAGTAGACACTTATAGTGTACTGTTTCATTTATTTATTTATTTATTTATTTATTTATTTATTTATTTATTTATTTATTTATTTATTTATTTATTTATCAAATTACTAAACACCATGTATTCAATTTTAGAGGTAAAACAATTTTAGTCCATTCAATGGGAGGATAGGAATGTCTTGGAAGAACCTACGGTATTTCAGGGCCCTGTGGTGAGTACCTAGATTTTATCAGATGTCGTGTTACAAGACACTTCAAGATGAGTGGGCTTATATGTACATGGGCATAGTTTGTTTCATTTTAGAAACAAAAAACCGTCTAAGGTAACACTTTGCATGGAGAGTAACAGTTCTCTTTAATGGGGAAATTCCAGTTTCCACTTTTCTAATGTACACCCACTAATCTGCAGCTTGAACAGTCATGGTAACTAATATGCTGTATTGTTGATAAAGTTCTATTTACAGAAATGCTCAAGTTTGCTCCCCTAGATACATTAGCTCTGTCTTTTTTGAATTCCATGTATTTTGCTTGTGTGTATCAACTTCAGATCATTATCTTGATTCCTAAGGAATGTTACGATACAGTAACGAGATTGACTGCATACATATGGGCTGTGTCATTCTGATAAATACTTTAATGTCATAATTGCTTAGGGAAGGGGACCAAGAACCTGCAAACGGTATACAGAACAAAAATACAGAAAATCTCGCGAAAACATTCATTTAACGGACCTTTAAGCATTTTACTTTGTGCATTACAGGAAAATACCTCTACCTTTGATGTTACGTTACCAGATCAGAGGCATTTATGTCTTTAGAAGTTAGACCCAATATTGCAGAAAGGACCATGCATGATTTGAAAAAATATCATGCTGAATTTGTTGCAGATGGCAGCAAATGCAGTCAATCAGCTAAGTTCAAAAACTGTATTCAGAAGCCATACTTCAATATTCCCATAGACAGGGTTTGTAACATTTTCATCTTTCTCTCACTGGAAAGAAAGTTACATTTTTGCACTTTTTATAACCTTTGTCTTTTACAATTCAATAAAACATGGTTTGACCACAGAATTTGCTCTTCTTCTGATGTAGGTCTCTATTGCAGTGTCACACTTAGACCTGAGAATTTTTCCCCAGTTCTTCAAAATGTTGGAGAATGCTTGTTCTGAACATGATTATAAAATGATATGTCCTCAGCACAAGCAGTATGTAGAGATTGATTTGCCTCTTTTCAAACCTGCTCACTTTGATGTCTATGCTAATACAGTTCAAAGGGTAAGCCATAGAGGAGCAGGCTAAACAGCGTAGCTACAGAAACAGCAGATGAAATTGAGAGTATTGTTATACAATGTTCATAGCAGCGATAATGAGTAGCATGACTATGGATCCCTGGAGCGAAAACAATATCGTATGAAGAAAAAGAAGCAATGTCTTACTACAGCAAAAAAAGATTACAATACGTGTTAGTTGAATTGATATTAAAGTTTCAATTCAAATTGATATGTTTCAATATTTCTTTAGGCTACTAGGTCAAACAGTAAATAACTCAAATTGTACTTGCACTTTTCAAAAAGAGGAAGCACAGGTTCTTAAACCCAATTTTCTTAAAGAGACCGGACCAACTGTAAAGTCCCTAGATGGTGCCCTATCATTAATAGCTGTAGCTAGGTAGGCTTATCATGGCAAATCGTTTATTGGCCGTCATGTCGATAAATGCTTCCAGGCTAGAATTGAAAAGTAAATTAAGCATGCACGTTTTTCATTACAATTCATCTGCATAATAAGCACATGTTTGATTATGTTTTATTTGTGAGTGTTGTGCACAGATAGTTATGCTGACATGTAGTTTTTCAAACTTCCATTTGCTGCATCTATTTGGCTATTTTTCAGAGTTGGTGTTCTGTGTACCAACTTATATTTCTGCTTTGCACCCTTCAATTATGATGAAATATCCAGCATTTAGCGTATCAGTACAGCTTACATGTTCCTATTTGCACGCTGTGACTACAAACAGAATACTGGCCATTTTACAATACTTCACAACAAACAACAACAACAAACTGTAAGCGATACACAGAAACTGAATATGAAAGATAGCTAAAAGTAACAGTCAATGTCCCTTTACAGGGCACAGAGTTACTAGCCGATCCTTTATAGTCACTGAAATTCTGTTAGAACGTAAATTGGCCGTTTTCATAACCACATGTGAATTATCATCCTTTAATTTGAACTAGTATGAATCCATCAGCTTATTTAAAAAGTCGAAAAGCAAGGACACTTTGAAGAAGAAAAATATATTCTATTCGTGTTTCAAAATGTTGATTTTTTAATACAGCATACTGCCAAGTATGTCAGGATGTAGGATCACACATAAGTCTTCAGAATGGCCTTTTACTTGGTGAATTTCAATAAAAATTGTGTCAGTAATAAGTGTAAAGGAAAAGTACCAGTGATTGTTTTTTTTTATTCGAGATTTCGATCTTGCTTTGTAAAGCAATAAATTATCGTGTATTTCTGTATCAAACATGTGGAAATGTTCAGAAAAAAGTTTTAACACAAACTCTTTGGTTGGAATTGTTACATCTTGCATGTGACTTTTAGTCCTAGGTATACAGTGCTTGATATTCATATTGGTCTATGATTACAAATTGAGCTAATGCACGATTTCAGTTAATGTAAAGAAGTAATTGATGCACGGAGAAATGCACCAGTTATAATTTGGTTGCAACATTTCTTACACTGATTGGAATGTACATTGTGGTTTCACAGTGAAAGGGAAATAAAATAAAATATGTCTACTTGCATAAACTGAGCTGAAGTGACATAGGTATGAGAAGTGGTGTCTCTAAAACCATTGTTTTTTATTCTTTCTTCAAACTGAAGGCAGAAAACATTCGAGTACCCTTCAATGCAATATCAAGGTCATCTCAGCGGATTTGTCCCGCGTTGTTGCATGATTCTGGATCTATCAACGCTAGATACCAACCCCTACTGTTGTTGTTTGGAGCATGCCACAACATATATTTTGTGTCAAGGTTACTGACTGATGAAGAAATTCTCAAGTTTGGTAAGCATGTCTTCTTTCAGTATACATGTACAGTTGATTGATTCACTAAAATCTGTATATATGGCATTTCCTAATCATACTGATAGTTTCCAAGGCTATTTATACATTGCCTTGCAGGTGTCAGCATGGTAAACAACAACATTTTGGTTATTCATAAATACAGACACATGTTTATCATATAGATGAAATGACATGACAGCAGGTATAGCTTTTATTTAAAATGCCTATTGTAGTACAAATCTGTCTTTCAATTGTTATGTTTTGTTTCACAGTGGAGTATATAAAGGCATTGATGGACAACTACCAGCTGCCTTTTTCCAATGAATCACTTTTCCCAAAGCTTCGCATTATTGAAGATCAGAACGTATCCAACTCACAAAGAGAGGGTCGGGCTTTTATAGGGAAAGTGGGTTGGAAGCTATCTACCATTCATTTTAATGTTGCAGCTGTAAACTGTATCTACATGCCCGATGCTCTGAATTGGATGAAATGCCTGTAAATGATCACCATGTTCGAACACGCCAGTGAGGGATGAATGTTAATCAAAGCAATCTGAGAAGTTTACTTGGTGAGGAGATGTGGGTGCATGGCACATCTGTGCATATAGTGAAACATTGTCTTATCACAGATATCAATCTTTATCATGAAGTGAAAATTCATAGTAAGTTGATGTGTCTCTTATCTTATTTACTTCAGTTGCCCTTCACTTCACCATCGAATCCTTGTAGGAAATCAATATTAAATGAGACTGAAAATGAATCCAGTTTTATAATTATATTTTATAAAAGATTAGTGGAGTTCATACGTGAAAGAGGTAAAAGATATTGCGGATGTAATAATTTTTCTAAAGCACAAAAAAAGAGTTTCCATTCAGCTATGCCTCAAGCGGAAGTGTGAGGGCACTGTTCTATAAGCTTTCGTGTGTCGGTCGGTACTTCTTTTCTTCACCTATATAGGAAAACCTGTGCCTTAAAGTGAATATTTAACAACATGCATACAAATGATGCACAGATTAAGCATTTTTGTGGAGGGAAAATATTTATTATGTTACCGTGCTCTGTCCGTCGCATTTTAATTGATTGAGCTGAACTCCGTGACTGACCACAAAAACAGAGTAATAGTCTGCTCACATGCCAGTGAATATGAATAATAATGTTAACATCGTAACTTTACTGTTGAAAACGTAAATTGTGACTTTTACAAAGATCATAATCAATCACTTTAGACACTTATTTCAAAACAATCTCCCTATTTGCATTTTTTACATCGCACGTGACAGTGCGTCGCGCATTGCACAAGTTCTGGGGCCGTGTGGTCTTTCACATGAGAAATTGTCGTAAATTTGTACGGTTTTCTTCGGTTCGTTGATACTATAATGGAAATAACAGACTCCGCCCTGACCATTGATGGGCGCGGGCGAGGGAAAAGCCAAAATTAAGCCGTGTCCGTTAATTTTTGGCTTTCGTCTTTTCCATGCTCCTAAATAAACGTTAATTAATGGTCAGGGCGTCGCCCTTTATTTCTATAATAATTTACCAATAAACTACCATGACATGAATTAATACTTTTGGTGAATCTCAGAATCGTGTGTGTTGTTCCTATCTGTATTTACAAATACCATTTTCCTATCAGGAACATTTTACATCAATGTTCAACAAAATATTAAAGAATAGATTTAGCTAGTTTTTGTATTGTGAAACAATATTCATAGTTTTCTCCAACACTACCTTGTATAGTGAATCAACATTTTCGGTGAAATTCCAGTATGAAATTTCTTGTACAAATGTACTTGTAACCACCCTATTCTAATCAAGTACATTTATATCAATTATCAAACGTCTATATATACACTGTTATTGCTAGTTTTATATTGGAAACAAATTGTACTTAGTTTACCATTGACGTCCAAACTACTAAGTGCTAGGGAAAACCGTGTGCTGTATGTTGCCTGTTATACCTTACTATTGCAATGGAATACAGCTACATGTACGACAATTTAGATGTATACAATATGGTGATTTGTGAATGCTATGCGAGAATTAATTAATCAAATAGGTATTAAGTTGTACATGTAATTATACTTAGTACAAAAGACAATGATAGGAACAGACCGTATTTTAATTGCAATACTCTTATACTTACCAGTCAGAAAGTGACATTCTGTACACGGTTTTCTGATCATTTCAAGCTAAGCGCTTTCATAGAGTATTTTTCTTCTTAAAAATGTCCACAGGTATACTTACCGAAACAGACTGGGCTATGATTTGTTTGGAAAATAAGAAGACTGGGCCTTCACAAACTGGATGGCATGAATGAGTTGATTTAGCTCTGATAATTTCTATTGGAATATTATTATATCGAAATTACAATGAGCTTTCATTAATATCCAATTTTACGCATAAGGCTACGTTTTTCCATTTGATTCCCGGTGAGAAAACAAAATTCTAGGGAATACATGAAAACTGTTCATCTCAGAATCGAAAAAGAGGGTACATTGCTGCTTACCTGTACATCGCTGCATACTTGACTTTGTCCGCGCTTAGAATCTTGTATCACATTTGTGCAGATCCTCTGCTCAAAAACTTGCTATTTTATATTAAAGTTTACAAATCTGGAGTCACAGTAGAAAAAGTGGCAATTTTACACAAACAAATTATGTAAAAATTAACCATCTTGAAATTACAACTGACCGCAATATCCGTATTTTCTGTGTGAGGAAAACTGAAAACATTTCTTTTCACATTTGTATGAACGTGTATGTATGTATGTATGTATGTATGTATGTATGTATGTATGTATGTATGTATGTATGTATGTATGTATGTATGTATGTATGTATGTATGTATGGTGTACGTAAGTACGCGCGCGTGCACGCACGGATGTACGTCCATGTGTGCTGTTTTTATTAATGTACATATCTTACCCATATAATTTGACTGTACACCCGTGATTTGTATTTAATGTGTGAACTAATTCTTTTACATTTTGCACCAATCGAAATACCCAATTGCTGTAAATTTTACAGAAATGAAATCGGTTATTTCTTTTCTAATGTCAATAACAGCATCTTGTTGTACTCCCTAAAGCATGTTGAGACAATCAGTTTGTAGCTTGTCTACACAGCATTTGTACATGTAGAGTGCTTAGTGTTTACATATTTTACTTCTAGACCAGAATTCACTTGTCAACAATGACAATGCAGTTTACGCATGTACATGTACAATTGAACATGCATGTTTAGGCTGCGCTGAATGCCGTGTATGTTAATATGCCTTGTGGAACACAACATTGCCATCACATGAACAAAATGATAGGAATTTGAAGTATTGATACTTTATTTGATAATTCTATTTACATGTAGATTTTTCCACATTTGTAGAGAATTAAAGAGAATATTGTCACGTATATTATAATGTTATTTGAAACCATTTTCTGATAGTTTTTCAAAGTCATTTTTTTTTATTTTGTTGGAAATCACATCCCATTCAGGTGTAGACCAATAAATATTTCGTCAAAGGTCAAATGAAAATTCTGTGTCAAATCAGATATTTTGTTACTATAACTTGGCATACAGAGGATGGGTTACGGTTTTTGCAAATGAAGATTGAACGTGTCGACATTGTTCATGCATACGCTCTTGCAGGTTCACTAGTTTTTTGTGCAGCATCGCCAGTCCAGTCTTACCTTACAAAGATACAACCAATATTAATGTTTTCCGTGTATATTCAATGTTTTATATACATGTATACAACTCATTAAATTAGATAAAATCTTAATAGTCTCACGTCAAGTTTGTTGATTTTATTTTATTTCTGTCAACTTTAATAAAAAAATATTTATGGTAACTGGAAATGCATTATCTCTCCTGCTATATATTTTTCAACAGTGTAAACACTGTTATTATCAGCAAGGTTATTTATGCACTGCTAAACATTGTAAAGCCATGACACTCATCATCAAAGTTTGTGTCACACGAAAGTGAACAAGTGGGGGTTAGCTAAAGTTCAAGTTTGTTGAACTTGAACATCAAACTAAACAATATTTTAAATAGTTAAGGTACAGTGGGCTTTCTAAATCTCAACTTTTGCTTGACTAAAGGCTAACTTGACGAATCACTTTAAAATGTAAAAAAATAGAGGAGTATCTTTATATAGCATCAGTCTCTAACAAAATATGCAAAAAATATATAGAATAATGCAGTCAAAAGTGTAGGAGGATTTCTGTGAAAATCTACTGAACTATTTTGAATAATTTGATGTTTGTAATTTTTATTGACAAATGTAAGTATGGGCGTGTTTTATTATATAGATTTTTATTTTGGGGGAATGTATGAGATCTGTTGGTATCAAATTTGTGTAAATGGATTGGTCAGATTTTGTATTTCTTTACATACCATTAAAAACAGGTACATTTATGTACTTCACCAAAATCAATTTTTTCTCCTATAAAATTTAAAATTTATCTTTCTGTTTAACTATGCCAGTATCATCAAATTGAAAGCAAAATTATAGTTACAAGTTCAGGATTTCCCAATTTTAAACAAGCAATGAAATGCTTCTACTTTTCCATATTTAGGTGAAAATTGCGAAAATAACTGACTTTTAATGTAAAGTGCGAACTGCTTTTTGCGATGATGGTCCATGCCACCAGCCCGGTTTAATCGACAAATGTAAGCTCATCTGCCTTTCAGTTTAAGTTGCACAGCCGTTTTTATAAGTAATTTGTAATGTTGCAGCACTGAGCTATAGGGCACCTGACATTTTTGAGAAATTTGAAATATATATAGATACAGTTATCCCAAATTAGTTCCAATCGTGTTTTAGACTTTTTTGGACATTCACTCTTTCCATTATGTTCTTATTGCGATGTCAATTAATTGCCTCGCCTTCAGATCGGTCATAGTCAATGACAAGGCGTTTTGAGCACCATCCTTTGCACAAGCTACAAGACGTTATTGCCCTTATTATTTTAAATTATAAATCTCTGGTTATTTTGATCTTTCGGTATCTGTGGTCTTGACACCTTTTGTAAGTCAATTGAGAAACCTTTCCATGTATCACGTCGGCAATTTGGTGTGTAGATGTATATTCTGGGGTGACAGTTTAATATTGTTTAAATGAAAATGTTGGACTAAAATATGACGAGCTGCCCTGTCTCAAAACCTCGGAAGCAACTGGTCAGATCGTTCGCTATTTAGTTTGTTGTTACCTTAGGTGATAAACGCAAATTTGTCACAATTATTATCATTTTACTTCATTTAAAATTGTTATATGTCAAGATGCTCTGTTTGCAAAAGAGGTCACTTTTTACAAGACTTAATCTGCAAAAGTCTCTAACTCCCAATTTAGGGCACAACGTCACTTAACGACAATATCACAGTAAAATTGTTCAGCTAAAAACATTGGTTCAATGACTTGTGCGTAGTTGTTATAATTTTCTGATCACGATCCTTCAAACGCTGTACATTTCATAAAGCACTGGCTCACGTATATACTAGCTATCACATGGTGGACAAAGACTCAATCAAAACAATGAATAAATCGCTGAACTGGGCGCCAACAACTCATAAACTGTTGCTGTATGAGAGTACGATCCTGCAATTCTTAGCAATCCTGAGTGATGAAGAGAACACAGAAGACTAACACCACCCCACAGGTCCATATTTACATCATTCATACAACTGCAATTGGTTGTTGTACAATATTTTCTACAGAAAATGTTGTGAAGTTAAATTGGCAGTGTTTTTCCTGTGACTGCGGATGCTATCCCGAACACAATTTGATCTCTCTCTCTCTCTCTCTCTCTCTCTCTCTCTCTCTCTCTCTCATATACACACAATTTGGTCGCCAAAATTAAAATGCGCTAAATCACGACTGAGGTAAACTTTACAAATATTTGAGAGACCAGAGTGTCCAAAATTACTATGAACAGTGGCCAAATGCTCCGAGAAATTTACTTGACACAGAAAACAAAACTACTACAAAACAAGATGTTACAGTTTTCATTCATGAACCTTTCAATTTTTACTCGTAGAGCAATGTCGGCTAAAAGTGATAACAAACTTTGTACCATCCGATGACTAGCAAATAGTCATAACACAGTGTAGTCGTAATCAAACGCGCAGCTTCTTCTTCAAGAGTCCCTATGTAAAGTCTACACATGGGGTGTAGCCAAATAGTTGTGTTAAACTGTGTGTAATAATTCTCATGACAGACAGTATCGCTTAGGTACAACTTCCCGAGTTTTATTTCTATTGACCGTCAAAACGCACTCGTACGCTTAGAAAAATATATAACATTTGATATTACAGGCGCGTTAAAGCTGTTGAAAATTACAGTTGAATCCTGCAGTGGGAGAGAGGATTATTTCGTAGAACGTTTGTACAGATTCTTTAAATGAATGATATTGTAATCTCAGAGTCTGTTAAAGTGATCAAATCAAAAGTATAGAATATAGAATCAAAAAAAGAACTAAAGTCAGAAATATTTATTTACATCCTTGATTTGGATTTTGCCTTACTAATTACATACACGAGATACGTTTACAATTTGTCAGACAATGCCAGACAACGGATGGCACAATATAAAAAGAGCGTCAAAAACGTTGACAAGTTTCAGCAAATTACATCAGTTTTTGCTTCATAAAAAAAATGTGATGCAGAGAACAACAGAAACAGTATATGTAACTGGATTGAATGTTACAATCATAGGAGAATATTGGATTGGGTACAAGATCTATTCAGAAATTTTACAGCGCTTGCCATAGAGTTCGGAGCTTCAGTGTTTGGCACACACAGATTTCACGACTGTGATGTAAAAAATGTTTAGCTCTGACATACAACTCCAAAGGATGTGTCGATCGCCACACGTTCTCTCATCATACAAAATAAAATACACTGAAGCCGAACATTTATCTCTTCAGGCGTATGATTGGCTAAAAATTTCGCACTCTCGGTCATTCCATGCATATGTCTCAGAGTGTCTGAGCAAGTGTTAGACAAAGTGAAAACATATGTCCGTGTGACTTTTTACTAACGGTTTATCGTCACATATCATATTTATTGCTTTGGAGTAATGCACCGAAAGAATGCACAAAACACAGGAAAAACGTCATTCTGTCCGTCACCGGGAGCAATCTTCGACAATTGATAGTTCGCGAAATACAAGACATTGATTGTGATCAGGCGATTGGCTTCGTAGATCGTACGTACAAACGACGAAGAGAAATAGTTGACTGGCAGCATCGAAAGTTATGAACATTTCGGTATTTTTGCTAGACCAGTTTAGTAATTCACCCTGCGAAATCACAACTGCATTGCAATGGTCGATAATGAGTGTCACTAACGTTTAGTTCCTAAGAAGCCATCAAAGTATGAGCTGTCGGTCAAAATTTAACACGCCTCGAGCTACGTCTTTGGGTTCAAAACACATGAGATATTGATCATTTCTATTAAGACTAGCTCTCATTTTGCATTTATTTCGATATTCCCAATAAAAGATAACTTCTCCCTACAAATAACGCCCCTTGTCAAAATGGTCGAACCTCGAGGTGTGGTTGACCATTTAGGTAGTAGATTCTGTGAGCCACTTCAATGAGTTGATCGGGCAGCAAAGTTTTGAGCCAATTACAAGCCTGAATTAGAAAAAAATACTGTAACTGTCACTTTTTGCAAGAAATTAAGGTTCTGCTACAGTGTTTTAATTTTGAAACATGTCATACCCTTTGATGTAGTGTGTCAGAATAAAGCAATGTGTACGTTACAGTTACGAAATTCGTGTGTACCAAATAAAGAATATCAAAACTCAAAAGACAAGCGTTGTATTTGATATCGTGTGAATTTATGTTATGCTGATTCAAAATAGTAAACTCCTTTATCTTTTAAATATACAGTTTTTTTATGGTTGGTCTTTATTCAGTAGTTCTAGGCCATCGGCCCAGCATACTTAACATAGTTAGCATCAATATACAAAAATTGACAGGAAAATAATAATTACAAACACTCAGA
>LD344955.1:427933-475983 GCA_001465055.1 Ptychodera flava
CCCCTGCACTGCATTTTACCATCTACTGCAACAAAAAGATGACAAACTCTGAAAACAAGGTACTACACGGTTAGTGTTTTAAAATAGCCCCTACAATAGCCTTAAGTAAACGGGACCAGACCCTTCGGTTTGCAATCACCAAATTCATGGAAATTTCTGGGTAATTAATTTCGGGTAGATCAATATATCATCCACTGGTGTGAATACTATTGACTCAGAAAATGTTATAAGGAGAAAGCCATTCCTTTTCCTTGATGGGGAGTGGATATGACAGCCATTTCACCGTTACTTTTACATTAATATTTTTTGGTCAGTCTCTCATCAATTATTTTTCATAAGTGTGAACAATGCAATTCTCTATTTTGGTTAAGTATATTGCATGGCATGGTTTTTCAATATGCCTATATGTCACTTGCACAACCGCACCTACAAATAACTTGTAGTCTTCAATGAATGTGGCTAAGAGTAGAAGTTTACAAATCGTATTTTCTTTTATTTAATTTTCATGCAGAACAACAACCGGTGAAAACTTGTTGTGGGGACTCTGTTTTCCCGAGCTCTCAACATTTTTTCTCTGTCAGCCTTTATATTACAACCAAACCGTAAGCCTAAAGAGGATGCTTTGAATGTGTTGTGTGCCCCATTTAACTTTTCTACTCCTAACTGATCAGTACTGTCAACTCCTTTCTAAAGTTATAAGGACATACTTAAACACATGACTTATGTTTATATTTTATCGAATGAGTTGTTAATATGATGTTTATAGCCAGAACACACACATTTGTTTTGTTTTCCTACTTATATTCGTATAATATAAACGCATTTATTTAGAGATTAAGACATTAATGTAAAACATTTTATGGTATCCTGTTATGTTTTTTAGAGCTTCCATTGCTTACAAAGTAAGCCATTCAGAAAATCCCTTTTCTTAAATAACGGCAATGACAATGTTATTACACAGACACAATTAACAGACACAGTGCTGCAGGAATTAAAAAATGGATGCATGAAAAAGACAGACCCTCCCCGATAGCTTGCACTGAAATGCTGACTTTCCTCATCTTCTCGGTCGCAAAGAAGTGGCTCTTCCAAAGGTCAAATAATTAACATTTCAATAGGTAGCTTGATGAACATTCTACATCAAAATAGAAAGACTAATTTGCAAATTATTTGTAGTAGGAGCGCGAGCGACAGAGACTGTATTACCACTTTTCTTATCAGTTTTTTCCCTGACTGCTGTAGCATTCCTTGAGACCGATTTAGTACTTCACTGTTTGGTTTTATGCAATAATTGCTGTAGCAGTCGTCAAGACGTATTTCCAATTTTTTTTTGTTTTTTGTTTACTAAAAATATCCGTTTCCTTTTTTGTCATATGTCATTTTGAATACAAAGGATTTGGTAGGTGCAATATATGGTGAAGTTTTTAAAGAAATTTACTTTATTGGTACGAAACAAGGTTTAAGGTTAATTTCTTTCACATTACTTTAATGATTTCAAGTTTTATACCACAATTTTCATTAAAAATGAATAAAAATTATCCCCGTCAAAGGCGGGTATACACGAGATTTGTTAGAATGCGCTACATATGGCACGAGCCGATAGACGAGTGCTATGGAACGAATTGTACCAAAATCGAATGTATACCCACTGCAGCGGGAGTTATTGCCATTATATTGTATCAACTTGAGTGTCTATGTTGTCTTACCGGGTTGGATCGATGCCGACATTAGGCATATGCAAAATATAAAACTTTCTGCATGGAGACGAGCCAAGAAATCACATTTTTCACGGCATTGGGCGAAATTCGTGAGCTTCGCAATAGGCTCAAAAACATGCTGACTTCGAAATTTCATCAGTACAGACACAATCTTAGTAGCTCTATAGTCGAAAATCGAGGTTGTGGTCTCTTATTCAGTCTAAGACGCGTTCGAAATCATTACCAAAGATTCTTGTTAGCCAGCAAGGGTCAGCCACTACTGCTGCAGATAAGGCCACTCTTTTCAATAACTATTTTTATTCTGTTTTTACTAAGTCTGATCCTCGTGCTACTTTCTCTGGTATTTCCATTTTCAAGCATCTCTCTTTAGAAAATGTTTCAGTTACTCGGGATGACATTCTTAATATCTTTCTCGACCTTGACGTTTGTAAAGCAATCGGCCAAGATGGTATTTCTCCATTTGTCCTCAAATAGTGCGCCAGGCAACTAGTTGAACCACTATGTTACATCTTTAATTTTTCACTTGCAACAGGCAAATTGCCGGATGACTGGTTGATAGCTAACGTTGTTCCTATTCATGTCTGATAGACAGCAAGTTGGCAATTATAGAGCAGTATTCTTATTAAGTATTTGTCGTAAAGTTCTGGAGAGGGCCGTATTTAACATCATTTTTCCAAGTATAAAAGATCAAATCTATCATCTACAACATGGCTTTGTTAAGGGACGTTCTTCAGCGACTCAACTTTTGCAAAATTTTTCATGATATTGGTTCTACTTTGGACAGAGCTGGTCAAGTTGATATGGTTTACTTAGATTTAAGTGAACGATCGATATACTCTTGTTGATATATCATACTTTCTCTGGTTCAGTGTCCTCACTTTCAAATTTCTCGAATTCACACTTCAGTGCAGTGTTTCAAAGTTGTATTGAATGTAAAGTATTATCGTTGCACAAGAACTAGTGAAATCTCTCCCCTTATTCATACACGAAATGAAATGGCTTTACCCAAAACTGTTACATGAAAGATTGTGACAACCCCTCACCTTCGTTTTTTCCTTTCGAGTCCTTATTATATTGCAATATTAGCCAAAATACTTTTCAAGGGTCTGTTAAAACACCTAATATCAAAAATCAATCTGTGTCAAAATGTAACCTTTGTGCTTATATTACGGATGCAGACAAAAAGTAAGCGCTCCGAAGGTGGTAGACTGGTATATAACCATATTTTCCAAATTTTGCTTATTTCAGGCACAACTCGACAACGATTTTACTTTTGTCTGTTGGAACAACTGTTCTCCTTTACCTGCCAATAATCCTCCATCGTCCCGAAATTAAATGGTACTCTTCTAAATGTCAGTTTTTGATATATCAGATTGATGGGATAGCGCGATATTATCCGCCACAGTGCATCATAATGATAAGAAATTAGAACCTCATTCGTTGAAATGACAATGATAAGAAAAGAATACTCTAATAGCCTGTTGCTGTGAGGTTTGCCTTCTTAGATGATGAAGTATTACCATAAGGCTAATATACATAAAGGAAAGTGAGGGCAACTTCACACATCGTTTTCTACCTTTGTTAATGATGCGGTATATTGAATCGATCAATGTGGTTTTATAATATGGAGAGATATGGCGAGACACCGGTGTATTGATAATGCCTTTCACCTAAGTCATGTGATCTGGGTCCCCGGAAAGACCGGTTATATGTCAGATTGATTCGCCTTGACGGTGTTTCCGAACAAAAGGGCGCTTCCTTCATCAGTCACTCGAATTTTCTTTTCCAACATGTTAGTTTGATGATGGCGATTGTTCATCAGAGAGATGCTAGTATCGTTATGTTGCGGTCTGAATTATGAGTGGTTTGTTGGTAACACGATTGGAACTAATTTGGGATAATTGGATTTTCATATTTTTTAAATTTCTCAAAAGTGTTAGGAGCCGTATTGCTAAATGTTTCAATATAATAATAGCAAATTACTCATAAAAACAAGTGTGTAATGTAATAAGAAAAGCAGATGAGATAACATTTATAGATTACATCAACATTACTTCACCATCCAATTATCCCAAATTAGTTCAAATCGTGTTTGGTTTATTCCTTTTATATGCTACAGTAGGTTTTTCTGGAAAAAAACTTTGGCCAGTATTTCATCGACCTCTGTTAGTTTCCAGTTATTATTAACATTGTTTGATAAGGCTGGTTTGCATGAAAAGACTTATTCAAGGTCGTTGTGTGTACCAGTTTTGTTGTGACGTCATTTATCAGTGTGAGGCATAGCTGACGCTTAAATTGCTTGTTTGATACGAGATTTTTCTGTTGTATAATCTCATTGTTGAGGTTTCGTGTGAAAAAGTCAACCTTTTCATGAAGTCCGTGTTGTTGTCGCATGTGCGAGCGTATCGGAAGAGTTCACCTTTATGAAGCCTTTGAAAGTGCCCCTTAGGTGACACGAATTTCTCAATAAAATATTGGAATGTGCTGGTTAATTTTGTGTTGGTTTTAAAATCGAGCCTTCTTTTGTGATTATATCTCTGACCTTTGAAAATAATTAAGTCAATGTATGAGATTTTGTCGATAGAATGCTGCAACCACAGATTTGTTTATAGTATCCTCCGTTGAATTCAAATATGTTGTCTTCCAGCGTTATCCACACTAGGGTTTGCATGTAGCTTGTTTCTTGGCGTGTTTGCTGGTACACTTTCCGATTCCAACTGCGTTAATGGCTGCATTTTATGGCATATTTGTAACTGCCTATAATATGTGGATAGAGATGAGGATGTTTTTGAAAGATAAATGTACTTCTATTCCTATTTTTTGTTTTGGTGGGAAGATGTTTGGCATGTTATTTAATTAAACATAGACAATAGAAGCTCGCTTCTACTGTCTATGGTTTAAATGATCGAACACGTTTCTTCATTTTGTCAGTCCTTGACTGAGTCAGTCATCTTTGCGTGTTGTGTATGACAAATACTGTCAAGTATAATGTAATATTTTCATTAATTGCATTTTGGTGTAGAATTTTTGTCACAATAACTTTTTAATCTTTATCACCGACAGAAAACTGAAACAGGATTGGAACTAATTTTGGATAATTGGATGGTGAAGTAATGTCGATTTAATCTACAAATGTAATCTCATCTGCTTTTCTTTTCACATTACACACTTGTTGTTATGAGTAATTTGCAACATTGCAACATTCAGCTACACGGCACCTAACACTTTTGAGAAATTTGAAAAATATGAAGATCCAATTATCCCAAATTAGTTCCAATCGTGTTCTGAGCTTTGACTCCTTACAATCATTGTTTTATTACTACTTGAAGCAATACCAGCCTGTTGGCGCTGACACTGTCCGATTGTGTCGACTTCATGTCAATGTTATGTAATGAGCTCTGTTGTGTGTATGTTGTAACGTATTAGGGCATGGCGTCAAATTTCTCATGGCGTGTGTATTTCAAAACAACTCGACTGACTACTGAAAAGACTGATATTTAAATGAGAACTTTCATGCAGTTGGTTAGATGTTGTTTGGTGACCAACAGCTCAAGGCAGCAGCAAAGAACAAATAAAGGCAGACACGTCGCAATCTCTGCATCTGATTCCAATCACCATGGTTACTACTGTACCTCTTACACAGCGTCTCATTTTTTCTGCGATGACACTGTAGTTACATTAAACATTTACATTGCTAGGATTTACGTCAGCTCTGATGTGATATCCCTTTACAAAGCAACGATATACTTTGATATCAGAGAGTGTTGATTATATATTAACATCATGATGATAGCCAAGTATATTTTTTATGATACCCATGTAGTTTTTTAGGTCATCCATTTTCGCGCCATTACAAAACAAAAGTATATCACGTGATCATTAGCCTCGGACGATGTAAGGAGTCGTTTTGTATAATATATGTGATATTATTTTAACAAGACACAAATCAAATTTAGGAGAACATGCGATACGTTATGGTGTCATGGTATATCGTGCCATGCTGGTATTCTAGCTAGCCAGATGTCATATTGATTACACAGTGAGACAAAAAGCAGCACATAAATGTGCAGATAAACTAAGACGCTGTATATTTACCCGATTTGATAACGTTCAGGCGGAAGCTGTGGAAAAACGGGTATCGCGACACTGCGTAGGCTTGCGTCAGAAAGGAAAATGGCTTGCTTATATGTCACTATGCTATCTTCCCTCGCCACATGCGCACGAATCACTACTTCATGTCTGAACACAGGGAGAAGCGCGGAATCTTGGTGATATATGTGATATTTTCAACAAAGACGCAAGGCCCTCCACGTGTTTTTATAATCTCCTCTCCCTTTACCATGCTAAATGCAACCTCTGATCACTTGACCAAACACTCTTGTTAGTGAATGGCAACGCCTAATCGCCCAACAAGTTGAACTTGTAAGGGAATTATATCAGCGCGATATGCAAACACGTTATTAGTATACCAAAGCAGTATTACATCACAGGGAAAGACTTTTTACATTCTATGGATTAGCCGTTGTTACATGTAGTGGTCAAAGAAAAAGACGGATAGATGTCAACTTACGAATTCCTCCGTTAGAGTTATCACTTTCAGTGCATGCTGTGACGCAAAGTCGACCCACCGCTGTAAGTTCGTCACGATAGTATGTCGATATTTTCTGTAATAAGAAAGATAATAGTGTCATTATTATTGTCTCTGCTAAACTTTTATATCTATTCTTTCCTGGCTTCGATTTCTTTTGACAGTGGTGTTCCATTTGTATCTCTTCTTTCCTGGCTTCGATTTGTTTTGACAGTGGTGTTCCATTTCTCTGATCATGGCTGTTGTCTCTACTCTTTACATTCTACTCAAAAGTATGACACATAAGAGAAAATGAGAACAAACAGCTCACAATGGGCAGCAGAATGAAATACTGACAGAAATACACAAACCGAGAACCTTCAATTGTGAATGTTTTGGATGTAATTAATTTCACTGAACAAGTAACGATGACAATGACGATGATTCTATCCCCTAGCGTTCATGAAAACAACTCAGTGCTCAGTGATTGGGAGTTGTCTTGGTAAAGGTTATTAGGGGACATTATAGCAGTACTAGAAGTCTGAGACGATGTGAAAACGTTGCTGGGAGTGGAGTCTGTTGAGATTTATGCTGTCAAGGGACGGTCAACAGACTTGTTCTACCCCAGCTTGTCGTCTATGTTATTATTCATTGCCGTTGTAGTTTGAACATCTTGATCGTTCCTTCAAATTTATCTTTTTTTAAAAATACGATGATACTAAGATGATTATTGAAATTAAAAATTGCAAATATAATTCAAAGAGAATTACACTAAATGAGAATAGAATTACTTGAGGAAGTCGTCTATTAAAGTGACCAAATGTAAGTGTAAGTTTATGCAGCTAAACAACGGCCGCAGCAATAATTTTACTTAATTTCCTTATTGAACATAGCCCTTCGGTTTAAAGGAGTTCCTAAATAAAATATAAAGCGAACGAAGTTCTTCCAATTTAGCAAATGTTTTCTACGATAAATGGCGTAGACTTTCTTAAGTCTGATAGAATGGAAACATCATCACACAAGGGAAAATTGTAAGGTATATGAGCATTGCATTGCCTGCGCCGCCATTACCAAACGCTGCTTGATAGCCATTTCTCTGACCCGACACTGTTAGCTACATACTTATCTGCATGCTTTACTGATAATGGCGCTGTTCCGACTGAACTAGAACAGTGGTGAGCAAACGGCTGCCTGTTGTAGCTCGTTTACACAAGATATGAACTGAAAACGCTCACGTGTTTCATTATATATGGCAGTTGTGTCTAAATATAAACTTTATAACATGTTTGCAACTGTTTGCAACTTCATTAAAGTTTTTATGATCAACATCATGAACAATATTTACGACAGATTAATTCTAAATGTCATTAAGTATACAAATATGTAATTAGCTGAATTGTTTGACTGCTATCAGTGAATCACCACTTTGTATGGCAAGTGTAATTACCTTTGGTTAAGTCCTTCAAGATCTGTATGCCAAACTGTGAAAGCTCATTAGATATGCAAATTACAAATTACCTGACATGGATATGCTAAATGACTTTTAATATTGTTTTAACCTGTATCATCAATATACATAGCAGGTTTAATAAACGTTTTAGAATCCTTCAAGTCTTATATTCCTAATTGGGCAAGTTTGTTAAATATGTTAATTAGGAATTGGCTGAATTAAAATTGTTAAATAACTTTGAATAATGTTGTATCATAGTATCTAAAATGTACGGAGCTAGTTTCGTCCACTTTGGTCGAGTCACTCTAGATATATATCCAATTAGGAAAGTTCATTAAGTATGCAAATGAATAATGTTGTATTACAGTATCTTTAATGTAGATAGCAAGTTCATCAACTTTGTTGGAGTCCGTTCATTTAAATATCCCTAATTAGGAAAGTTCATTAAATATGCAAATCAGGAATTGGTCGATGTTAAAATGATTATTAACTTTCAAAAATCGTATATCATAGTATCTTTCGTCTACTTTGGTCAAATAAATTCAGATAGATATCCCAAATTAAGAAAATTCATTAAATATGCCAATTAGAAATTGGCCGCAGTAAAAATGCTTAATGATTTTGAATAATGTAATATCATAGTACCTTCAACGTACATAGCAAGTTTCGTCAACTTTGATGGAATCAATTCAGATATAGATCCCTGATTTATTAAAGTTAATTACATATGTAAATCAGCGATTATCTTTCATGTCACCACTTAACACCTTTTATAACCGATATTTCCTGGTGTGATCGACATTTGTAGCAAATCTAATCAAATTGTGTGCTGTCGTCTTCAATGTATAATCGCTTTTTCTAAAATCATGAATTATGCAAATGAGCAAAAAGTATGAAAGCCACACCCACCAAAAACTAATCAGTATATGCATTTGCCATTGAAATCTGTGTACCAAATTTGATTCTGATCTGGTTAGCCGTTTTTTAAGATATCGGGCCAACAGAGAGACACACAGGCACACAGGCACACAGACAGACAGACAGACAGACATACAGACAGAAATCGTTGCGACATAAGCTCACGTGTGAACACGTGAGCTAACACGTGAGCTAAAAATTTATACTGTGTAATCTCCCTCGTGGTTTATTGATGAACGTGAATAACGGGGCAGTTTGGCATTGCAGTTGAATGGTAATATTCATTGTTTCTGCCAATGACTTTGCCCACTGAAATGAAATCTATGTCAAGACGCTATAGCAACGTACAGTGTATCCCCGAAAAGTCAGCCTTAGGGCACTCACCGTGCACTTCGAGCCAGGACAAGTTGATGTAGTATCATCGACAGGGTCACAGTTTTCTGCCTCGGGCCATGAGCAAGAGTAGCATACGTCACCACCATCGCCATTACCATCGCCTTGTAATAAACCGGTAATAATATTTATTAACGCGAATTGCTGAGTACGGAACCGTACCGGTACTTAGTTTGATTGATAATGAATTAAATGTTTCTTACAAACTCCACGTGCGTCACGGCCATTGCTGAAACCCTTTGGGTTAACATCAATAAATTGTTTTGCTGGGTTTTTTATACGTCAGTGGGTATGTTATGCTTTGCAAATCAACATACTATACAGAGAAGAAATATACATAAAGGTATGAAAAGTTAAAGTGAACAGTCCATTAAACTTAAATTATTTGTATTCATAAATTTACTTACTGTTTAGTCTATTAAGGAGATAAAGTCATTTCTTACCAACTAGAAAGGTAAGCAGGAAAGCAAACACCAAGATCTTCATTACAACTTCCATGGTGATCACCTGTAACAAAATAAAGAGAAAGGTTGTTTTAGTTCCAAAGAACATGGACGATATTGAGAGAAATACATACATTCAATAAAAACAAGACATAGCAATGTGGTGATAGCGGTAAATTACTAGTTTGGGGACAACGCGTGTAAGAGTTGTCGTTTATTTCAAGTACTGTGGAGCTAGTACTGAGCATATCAGGTTCCTGTTACGGTATGCTATCGCAATTTCACAATGTTGATATCGAGTTCCGGAGCAAAAGTCCTATTTTGTCAAGACTGTATTTATGCCAATGAATGCAATGTGAAAGTGTCTGTCCAACTTAGGCCAAAGTAATTTAATTCTTTGTTTTGCGTCCACTCAAAATGGGAAAAGGTACCCGTCAGGCGGCTGAAAAACACACACAAGAAAATTAACACAGTGTAATTTGATTGCAGCAAATAAAAAAATTGTAACAACATTTTTAGTTCGGTAAAGCTAAGCGGTAATGTCCTAAAATTTCCTATTCAAATACACTGTGTGTGTTTTTCATGAAAACCTTAAAAACCTAGGCGGGTGGGGACGCAAAACAAAGAATTTAATTACTTTGGCCTTATTATGTTAATTGGAAGTAATTTTGAATTGCGGCTCTTACAGACTGGTTTTGTACCTAACTCCTAACTATTTGACGCAGCCTTGCGAAGCGTCTGATATTCTCAATTATATTACCATGCCCTATCCATTGCGTTTTAATTGGTCTAGCTGAACCACGTGACTGCCCACAAATACAAAGTAATGGTTTGGTTTCATGCCCGTGAATATGAATAATATCGTAAACATAGTTACTTTACAGCTAAAACGAAAATTGTGATTTGTACAAAGATCATAATCAACTACAATATAAAATAGAGCATATGTGGGCCAAGTTTAGACGCTTTTTTTAAAAAAATCTCCGGATTTGCAATTTTTTGCAGCGCGCGCACTACTCACTGACAGGTTCTGGGGCCCCGTTGTCGTTCGCACGGGAAATAACATAATAATATAATGGAAATAACAGACTCCGCGCTGACCATTAACGTTTATTTATGGGCAAGGGCGAGAGAAAAGCCAAAAATTAATGGGCGAGACTTGCCGAGCCAGTTAATTTGGCTTTCCTCTCGCCCGCCTTATTTCTATACTTTCTCGCCTCAGGGATAGAGCATGAATTTAATTATAATACACCAATAGATTAATTTTCCGACATATTTTCCTTTACTTTTCCATGTGCCACGTTTTACAAATGTGTGCTTCATTTCTGAGAGTTGCCCCACCTATACCACTTAAAATGCTCGTCGTACAATCAAAGGGGCTTCGAAAATTATATAGTCCTCCTTATCAACCAACTTTTAATTTATCTTATAGCAAATGAAATCAAATTTGCAACAAAAATATATTGAATATATCCACAAAGAGAAAGAAAGAGTGTGATTATACTGGCACCGAAGCAGCCGAATGTTTTACATTGACCGGGGATCAAAATCAGATTGAGTGTTACTTCAAATTTAAAGTGCCAGGATTCAGACATTTCAGTCATTGAAATTTCAGCGAGCAATAGATATTAGACCTACTGTGTTGCAGACCAAAAAAGGTTATCTCCTCACTCAATCAAGGCTATAGTTTTGTATTCATTTGCTCTAAATAGGCTGTGGCGTTTCGACGCCGAAAGATGGATATTGCAACACCATGCTCGTCAAGATATTATGGAAGCAAACTGTAAACATAAATAGTGAGGTAACGCTACGGAACTACGTGCGCCCTCTACGGTAAGGTTGAGGAGATAAGGTGCCAGAACGTGGAACTTAAGTTGACATGTTTTAGCATTCTTCGTTTGAACAGACATCAGCGAAGCTCACCATGGTACAAAAATTGTGACAACATGTCGGTCACTACCAAAAAAAGTTGAACTTTGAGGCGGGAAGACCTAGTAAACACGTAAGTGTTCTATTTTTCAAACAAAAGAGTACAGTGTACCTAAGAATGCTACGTGTATTGCATTTTATTGCAAGTAAGATGCTTGAGTTCAGATACCTTTCATTATAGCTCTATGGAAACATTGACCTAAGGATTACTCTGGATTCATGTACAGCTTTTAGAAATTCACTTTTCTTGGCACCGTGATCACATCTTAAATTAGTACGTGTTTGTGATGCAATGTAGATCTCATATAAGGTGCAAGAATATATTATAAATACCGTCAAACTAACCCTGGCACCTCATCGAAAGTTAGAGGCCTGAATAAAAAGTCAGCCAACATTGCGATAGCAACTCAGTCGCTGTATTTAAATTAACTGCTTAACAGGGCTTTCATGATCGGTCACACAATTCACTGACCACTTCCAGTACATAGCTTGTCACCACGAAGACTGTTGATAATCGAATATACAACATGGTGAGCAATAGAGTCTGACATGAGTGTGTACTACAATTTTCACTGACGGGAAACAAAGAAATGAAAACATACGACGGCGACAAATATGCGCTACTGTCCGATTGGAAAGATTAGCCTAGAGTGTTTAACAGGGTAAGTCATGTCATTGCAAGACGTGTGAAGACACGAGTTTATTGTGTAAATCACGGCAAAGTAGGCCACCTTTACAGATTTAGACACGGTCGGTTTGACTTCATGCTACTCATATCTATGGTGATTGCTTGGCTCTAGCAGGAGTACTTCACGACAAAATATAGCCTGATCATTTTCGAACTTTAGAGCTAAAACTCAGTAAAAGCTAACAAAGCACTATGCAATCGGTCATTTCAAACAATATTCTGGATACTGTAATCAACTGAAAATAAAATAGGTCCACAGTGTTGACCTTTGACTTGACGGGTCGTTCAGTACAATATGAAAATGTGTATGACATCAGCTGTCGTTTACGGTAAGATGTCAGTATATGGTTATATATTTAACGATCTGTTACAGACACTTGTTGTGACACGATTATTGTTTTCAATGATAAGTTGTGTAGAAACGCATGGTTCGAAAGTCTCCAAAATGCAATTTCTGGTCATGGTCGACTTGTAACGGTCCTTTTCCTTTATGTAAATTATCAGCTACCTCGTTAAGAATTCAACATTTCGTAGACAGTTTTGAAAAGCCATAAAATAACGGTATTCTGGATATGTTGACTCCACGATTTTAAAGTTACAGATCAGAATCTTTTGAAAGGTGCACGTTTTTTCCGTAAATAACTGCTAATATGTAAAAGACCATAACTAATCTGTGAAACGCTTAATATTTGTAAAATTGTGCGTCGACATGTTACTATGCCAAGCGGAAATTCTCAGTTCAATTATAGTGATTTTGATTTTCAAAATTATTTTTAAAAACGTACGCCTTTGTTATAGTAGCAACGTAGTAGACGACTCCGCTGACCCTCCGTGATATTCTCATAAAAATAGCAGTCCGCAGTGAAAACAATGCCTAGACGTAAAAGTGCCGCTAGTAAAGGCGAATCGACTGAAAGAAGAGTGGACGAGTTGTTAGCAGCTGGGAAAGACCAAGCTAATGCTTTCCTACAAGTTGAAGTGATGCAAGATGGCGACTTGGTCTTGGAGAATATCGTGCAGCTGTCAAGCGTTGAAAGACGTGAAATGATTCGGAAGTTTCTGTTCTCCACCAGAAAAGACATCGCTTTGATAGACCCCATGGTCAGGCAACTAAATAAGACTAACCAGAAAGTAACAAATATAGAAGAATCATGTGAATATGCTCTTAGACTAAATTGACGAGATGAAGAATGACCTGCAACAAATGCCGAATGAAACCAAAATAGAGGAGCTAAGAAAATTGTGACAGTTCTAGAATCAAACTCGCAACAAACAGAAGATAGAAATGAAGATTTGGAGAACAGAAGTAGGCCAATTAACCTTAACTTTTTTTAGAATTTCCTGAAAAAAGTGAAAATAACGAGAAATCTTGTGCGGACCTTATTAGGATAGTCATTGTAAGCTACGAGAAAGTGAACGGAACAGACGAAGATGTTGCAATCCAATGAGCACACCAAGTACCGGCACAAACCACTCAGATCAGGGAAACCGAGACCAATCAAAGTCACTTTTGTCGACGCTAGCATTGCTAGCAAAATGTTATTTCTGCCCCGAAATCGCTCAGAGACAATCCATTTCAAGGCAAGAACATTTTCATCACAGATGAAGTTACAAGACGGATAGTAGACAAAGGCAAACAGCTGCTCGCGTTCCGAAAAAAAACATGGAAAATTCCAGCAAGGTGTGTCATGGAGGAAGAAACGGGGAGTCATGAAATAGTTGACCGTAAAAAGACATTTTGGCTGAAGGCCAAACCATAAGTCAAGTTAACAAAAGGAACTCTACAACAAACCAAAAAATACCATGGTTTGACTCTGAGTAAGGTTCGACGGAACGGGGTTTTATTTTTTCTGGACGACTTGGATAAAAAATGTGGCAAAATGTAAATGCAAAGTGGAATCTCAGATTGCATGATCTGAATTCTCGTGTCAGTGTGAGCAATCCGGCACACTCATGACTATATAGCTGGGGAATTCTGATATGGTGCACAAAATACACACTACAACCCCAAAGACATGCGTAGGGATGCGATAAGCAATTGTCATAAAAGACATACTGGACCATCGTCAAAGTCATAAAGCTTGCGACAATGCATGAAACAAGCAAAGTGACGATAGTCCAGTTTTCGATGCTCCATCCAGTCTCACAACGTACAAGACGAAAAGTAGTCGAAATTATAGTAAAATTTAATTGTGTATTAAAATACACCACCGACTGTTCTCTTCCGGTCCAGTTGGACCAGTTAGTAAACTGTTGTTGAACCGGTGATAAACTGTTGCCGAATTGTAAACGCGTAATTTCATGCAGTGCGAGAAAGGACGAAAGGGAAACGACGAGACCGTCATTGAAGGTCTTTTGTTTCATTCCCTACCTGCCGCCCATGTATTATGTATGAACAAGGAACATTCTCAGATGGAGACTGATTGGTCATACTGTGTTGAAATCAATTCACGGAAAAACTAAAAGAATTAGTGCCGTATCAAGAGTGTCAAGTTAAAAATTCAAAATGACACGAAGACTAGCATAGGTAATGTTAAAAGGACGTGGAATGTCAAAAAGAATCACTTAATGAGTAAGTTTTTGTTTGCATATCGCGCTTAACTATGCGATAGCTGATGAAATAAAAAATCGCTAAGCAATCTGCAGCTCGCGATCAGCTCACCTTATGGAGACGATTATCCTAACACTTCGGGATCGATTAAGTCTTGAAAGACGATGCGATGCCTTCGACGCCCAATACGTTAATGATAAGGGCGAGTTTGAATTACTGCCCTGCACAGGAACATGTTTCTCTCCAAAAGGAGGTGTTGTGAAAGCGTTTGACTGACAAAGTCGCTGGTTGCCAAGGAGGTGACGTATTCTGCTGAAGGAGTAAGGCCTCGAGCTTCGAGCTGTGAAGCTATTTCACGGGTCCTGATACATGCATGAATGCAACAAAGAATAAAAGGAATAGCCAATAATGCCATCAACTCTTAAACCATCATGGAATTTAAAATAGAGCGATACACATCAAAGCGCCTGGTCAAAAGGGATCTCAGTCTGATACTGCTGTACAGCGTGTTGTCTGCCCTGGGAGGCAGTCACATGAAACGCCCGGGGAAGGCTTTATTTCATTTCTTTGTTCAGATTTCTGCAGAAACTGCAGACACAGCGTAAAGAGGAAGTAAAGTTATCTTTGTTCATATGCGTGACAGGACACGCAGATAGACAGACAGACAGACAGACAGACAGGCATGCACGCAGGAAGACAGGCAGGTAGGCAGGCAGGTAGGCATGCATGCATGCAGGCAGGCAGGCAGGAAGGCAGGCATGCATGCATGTATGCGTGACCAAAAAACTTGCATCCTCAGAATATCGATAGATGATCGGAAATTCAAATACTGCCGCCGCTAGAATTGAATCTGCTAACCATGGACCATGGTGAGACGAAGAGGTCAATGTCCCAATCACAGACAAAAAGGAAAATAGTTTTCCTACCCTTAGATGACATGTGTCAACTTTACCTTTGTCAACCGTAGTTGGCAAAATAATTTGCTAAGTCTTTAAGTACGCTACGCATTGAGATAATATTGACATTGCTTTGACACAAGCGGTGTCGAACAACATATAAGCTTTACTTTAAGTTACCTAAGGTGCCCTTGTACTGAATTTTCTTTTCGTAAATAGCTGGAATTTAAATCAAAGCTTCAGATACACAAAAGACTATTGAGGACAACAGTCAACGAAGCCAAACATTTCACTTGTATCGCCTTATTATCTGTTTCTCTGAGTTAGCAGAGTATTGAGGACTTGGGATAATATGATAACCTGCAATGTTTTGGCACAGTCTGTTTAATAAAGTTAATCGACGTATAAAGTTGAAGGCTAGGGTGACATCATAGTGGTCAAACCATGCACAGCGCTAGCGAAATCGCCCACGTATGATGATATCGTCCCTTTCAATTTTTTTTTTAATCACTTGGTTGTGGATTGCAAGCTTTTCTTGTTCTTTCGCTTTTCAACAATGTGCTCTTTTGATGTAAAACCAAAGAAAAAGCGGCTACTCAGCGACAGCAATAAATCAATGTTTTGGTTTTGCTAAGACTTGAACAATCAAATACCTTGTGTCCCAAGATGAAAAGATTTTATTGTCCATTCTCCAAAGCCAAGAACTTCAATAGTCTGCTCCTTTTACTACCCGCTTTGTACAATTCAAGCAAAGAGTGGGTCTCATAAAATTTACACGACATTGTGAGGGACATAAATTACACTTTTTTTTTCTTGTTGAACTAACAATAGTCCCTAAATAAGTGATTGATATCGATCGCAGAACAACGACACGAAAAATGAGTACATATCAAATATATTTATCACTTATTGATCGAGTTCAACAAATTTACGCTATCATAAACGAGTAAGACGTCATTGTATTATTGTCATGATCTTCCAAATTGGCGCAAAGAAAATTAATATTTCACGCTCACGACACATTAGCGTCATCGGACGCGATAAATACAGCACAATTTCTTTCGATTTGGACTCTAACAATGCTGGCGCCACGAAATACCAGCACGGTATCGACAGTATGGTCTTACTCGTTTACAAATTAAAAAATTCACCCAGTAACTGATCCCGCAGGGAGGTATTCTGCGTACTACCCCCATGTTCTATTGTATTTCAACCACTTGTAATATTGGGCTGTAATCATCATTTTAATTATTCATAGCGTGGGTTTGAAACGAAAGAATTGTAGCAAGCCACACACGGGCAAGTGATAATTTGTACTTTTGTATCTTTTCTTATGTCGGTAGAAATCAAAGTATTGTAAGTCATCTTATTGTGTTCGTAATGGCGTCGGTATCCGACATTGCCACCATACTGTATATATAGACACACTATTCACAGGAAAAAGTAACTTTGGCAACGGTCACTACTTTGTGGAGTGACCGAGACTTACTCAGACACTTAAACCATGATCACTCCTTTGTGGAGTAGAAGCAGAGGAGACAGGACTAACTCGGACACCGACTCACGCAGCCACACTTCCGAGCAGACTCACAGACTGATGTATCAGTGGCTGAGCCGTGAGGCCTAGCCATGGTTCCGTATTCAAGTTAAAGCTCTGCATCATCACTCGTCTTCAGTTCCAGCTGCTTTCCTTATGATACGACATTATCATGAAATAAAATCTACTCATATAGTGATCTCCTGAATGCCTGAAACATAAGTATGCTTAATAAGTATCATAATACTTAGGCGATAAGTGACTTTATCGTGTACAATAAAAAGTTGAACACATCACTACCTTTTACTGTACAGTAACCATCTTCTGATGTCATAATAGTTCTTTGTAAGGCTGCATTCACAAACACCTCTGGAGGGGGGGGCACGAAATTTCGGGGGACTTGAAAAAATTGACAACATGCCAGGGGAGTGTCTAAAAAAATGACATTGCAAATGGGGACTTATCAAATTCCTTTCCAAACACCTTCTGGCACCTTCAGTTCCTGCCATTTCGATTTTCGGCGCGCCCTTAGGGGACAAGATTTAGTGTATATTAGTCAATTTATTGATGATCCGAGCAGCCACCTGGAGCCAAAAGATTTAGGTTGTCATGATTTATACTTATCCAATCCCTCTGATGTGCAAGCTGTCCTCTATAATGACTAGAAGTTTCAACTTAATCCTCCAATAACAATTTCAGTGATAACATTCCCATTGACAATACATTGGGTCTAGGTCAGTGTCAAATGTTCATGTCACCGTATGTACATTTTTATTTTTTGAGAACTTTGACAGAATACAAACAATTTAGAATAATGTATAGTGTCATCAATAATCACTGGAAACTTCAGGTCAAACAACCTTTGAATAGCAATCAGGGAGATGATAAGCCTTGTGTTATTTGTAAAGTGAATCAACATTTCCGGCGAAATTCCAAAATCAAATTTTTGTACACACATGCACTTTTTACCTGCCTCTTGAGCAAAGTACATTTACATGAATTATTACTCTTATATCAATGTAGAGATAATAGCTTTTTGGGGGGGGGTGTAAATAGTTTGCCTAATAGATTCCCACGTTTTATGATTTGATATATTTGGACGAGGAATTTTGCAGGGGGGGGGGAGACTTCAAAATTATAGTAAGTCAGAAGGGGAGACTTGAACTCATCGTGAGTTCGTTAAGGAGGTATTCGAAAAATTTGAGAACCTATTTGGATCTCCTGTCGCTCCCCCAGAGGTATTTATGAATGCAGCCTAAACAGATAGATTTAATCTGAAACTGAGCCAAAGATAACTATTTTAAAACCAATAAACATCAGCTCATTACCTCAATGACGACATAAGTTCCGTTTCTTCACAATAAACAAATGAATTTCATTATTTCCGAACTTTGCAGTTCACGGTTGGTATTTGAGGTGGGGATGTGATGCTATTTAAAAATCTATTGAGATACTTTGTCAGTGTCTTTCTTACATGCATTACTCATATTATTCAATGTGGCAAGTTGGTTATACAGACATTTTTCAAGAATTCAATGATACAGGGATTCATGGGTATTTATTTACTTTCCAATAATGAACAGGAAAAAAAATAAAAAAATACAAACACATTAAAGGGAAAAGTCGCCCATTTTTCATAAATTTTGTTTGATCCAAGATACAACTTATATGTTGAAAGATACTGAATGAATGGGTGACCATGCATATATCTACGACCCCAGTTTTAGACACGATACAAGAAACCATAGCGAAAATGAATTCATGGTCATGACCACTAATTCATTTTTGCGCTGGTTTCATTTGTCTAAAACCAGGGTTGACTATATGCATGGTCACATATTCATTCAGTATCTTTCAACATGTCAAACAATATGTTGTATCCCGGATCAAACAAAATTCATGAAAAATGGGCGACTTTGTCCCTTTAAGGATTAGTACATTGGATAGGGATTAGAAAACAATATTAAACAAATCGAAGCCAACATCCTACAATTCACTATCGCTGAATTAGTCATTTTACCATTTAGCGCTGTGTCGAACATTCGATGGATTTTGCAACGACTGCAATACTCAAGGTCTCATCTCTCCACCAGTTTTTGTCCACGTTCAAAAATTCACGTCATATTACGTAAGGACTGCACCGATGTAAAGAATAAAACTTTCCGTTTTGTAAGTTATAGAATTGGTAAAATGAACACTCCTAAAGGACATGTATGTCCTGGCCTGATTGAATTTATTAACCATGAATTTAAATTCATCTGGTTTTAGAGTGTTCGGAAGTTATGCTGTTTGGTTTGGGTTTTTATTCTGTTAGGTCTCAATGATGACCTCATTCTGACCTTGCTATTTCTCTTTGCAGGAAGGATTCATCCAATATGGGCATATACGACATTATTTAGGACGAAAATCGACTGAACTAAAATAGGACTAATTTCATGTCCAATATTATATTGACTGCAAAAGAAATGCCGTTGAAAATGGATACGTACGATGTCTCATTATATTCAATCAATTCGTAGTTGGGTTAGAGTTTCAATGTTCTCTTCGGCTTTCATTTTGTGAATAACGAATAGGAGTGAAAAACTTAGCAACGATTTGATCGCCACCTGATTTACCAGTCGTCACTCTTTTCAGTGTCGCTTCAACTCAGAACAGATTGGACTATAAACTGCTGATTGATAAAGCAAAGAAATACAAGGTCACAAACATTTTCCACAGGCTGCCAGTAATTTTGAAATGGTGTCTTTCATATCACACTTTCCATAGTAATTTAGAGTTACGCATGCAAGGCATCGATGTCTTTGCAATGCATTGTTAAAAGTGACCTGGATGAAAAATATTGAAATCCAGTGTCAATGAGACTGCTAATCTCGCCTGTAGTGTATTATACACACCAAATAATGGTGACACGCCTAACGCTACCGCGTTGTATCATTCAGCCATTGTTCGATTCACCACTTCAAAGTCTTTCCCCTCGTTCGTTTTCTCACAATCTTGAATAGAGTGAAGTTACAAACTACAAACCTACCTACTAGGTTGTTCCTATTTGTGCCATTGCAAGGTCAAACTGTGAGTGTCAACGTGTCGTCTTACCAGCCGCGATTTTCGTGAAGACACTGAAGACGGAAACGGTTTTCCTCATACTTTTATTGACCAAGCATATTTACCTTGATCGGATAAGATTTAAATTTGTCGGAAGGAAAGTCTGTGACTGTGGTGAATCACATTTTTAGGGCAAGATAGCGTCTTTATAAAAAAGCGCTTTACTACGTTCTCTACTTTCAATATTGATTGTTGTCCAATAATCTTGTAAAAGGTGGTCAATTTACATGAGTGGAAAAGGTTGCTCATATTTTCCTTTACTTCTTAACTCACTATCGTATTCGAAACTGTCACAGATTTGGATGAACATGATTAGATAAACCGTAAAATATTTCATTAGATCCATGGATATGTTAGAACATCATTGTGTTCGTTGATGAAGAGAAATTTGTCAATGAAAAATACGTGAGACACCAAGTTCAAGGTAGTTGATGGATGTGACGGCACATCGGGAATTTCAAGCGTTAGTAAACATATCTTGAAACTGGTGAGTACGAGCACGTTTAAGACCTCATAGGTGTCTCTGTGATCTCAAAGGCGTTGTCCCCGTGCTAAATTTACAGTAAACTCAAGGACTTAAACTCAAGTCTGACGATACCCATCGCTTAGTGGGAGGCTTTTGTAGTCACATTGACATTTTTGAAGTAATATTAGCTGCAAATTTAATTCAAGATGGATAAAAATATACAAAACTAAGGCTGAGGACAGAATAAACAATGACGAGGGCTACTGTCTGTGTAAAATATACCTGAATATTTGAAGTCATAAAGACAGTTTTGAAGTCATACTAATCACTGCTTTTAAATACATGATCAGATATAGAATGAAAAAAAAACACAGAAATAGAGCTGAAGACAGAATTATTATTGGAAGGGGCTATTGTTCTTCAAAAAGAAATCTCTCTTTAGATAAAGGGTGACTGCATGCCTATGTTGTGGGTTCTAGTCCCGAGTGAAGACACTGTATTTGTAGTCACACTGATTATTATTTAATACTTCAGGATTCATATAGAAATACATGATAAGTGCTCTACATCGAACTATCAGGGGAAGGGGCAAATGATTATGCAACAATATGCCCACCCTATAAAGGGATGATGTTGAAAATATGTACATTATTGAAGCCATACTAGTTGCTGTAATTAATTTCTTCATGCTCAACAAAAAAGCTATCATGGCTTTGATAGCAATTGACAAAAAATAGCGCTAATTTAGAAAATGATACCTACCCAAAAAAAGAAATGCTGATGGAGATACTCACATTTTCAAGTCATGGCACTTTTTGCCATTTATTTCTTCACGTTATATTTAACAATACAATATTTTGGCTAATGTTTTTTTTCAAATTTTAACTTAACGGTAGAGATATGTTGCTGAAAACATACACATATTTGAAGTCATATTAGTTGCTAGATATAAAAATATAACATCAGGGCTTTAAAAATTGTACAGGTGAGTTACAGTTTATTTTTTGAAAAATATACCAATTCTTAAATTAAGGAAAAGGTTTGAAGTCGTATCGATGTTTTCACGTCAAACTACTGCTGTCATTTAATACTTCAAGTTTGATATGCAAATTCAGAATAAGGGCATTGAACAAAATTAAGAAAGGGGAGAGCTAATGTTTTAAAAAACTTTACCTACTCTATTGTAAGACGCTGTCGAAGACCTGCACAGTTTGAAGTCATCTAGGTGGAGTTGTTTTCTTCTTCAAATTGGATATTAAATGCAAGACTCAGGCTCTAAACAGAATTAACAAAAGAGCAAATAATTTTCAATGATTTTTGCTATGATTTATCCTCCGGAATTGGAGATTAAAGAAACTTCAGAAACGGTCTCATCTGCTTCATATCTGGATATTTTCCTTGAATTTGACTCTAATGGTAACCTTTCTACTAGGCTATATGACAAGACAGATGATTTCAACTTTAGTATAATCAATTTTCCACACCTCATCAGTAATATTCCGCTCTCACCAGCTTATGGGGTATACATTTCCTAGCTTATTCGATATGCAAGAGCATGCAGTTCATATAGTGATTTTGTAGAGAGACATAGCCATCTCTCTTACAAACTGTTAAATCAAGGTTACACCAGAGAAAGACTTGTCTCTACATTCAAACGGGTTTTTTTTTTGGCAGGTATCGCAAGCTGGATACAGCATTTCTCTTCGACAAATGATCGCTGATGGTATCACTGACATTGGACCTTAGTTGGTGACCACTAACTATTTGACTTACAGATTGATATATGGCGGGATGCGCTAACTATTTTCGAAATACCTATCTTGTGACACTTTTGCGTCAAAGTCATTTACTCAAATCAATACTAAATGTTTGACAAAGCAGTGGAAGTGTACAATTTTTCTTATGTAACAAACACTTCAAAGGTCCCTGGGCAAATTTTTATGTCAAACAAATCCTTTCAAATGTGTGTGGGTAGCTAAATATAGCAGAGGGATCACTTAAGACATTTTTGAAGACATAGGGACACTTTTGGATTCAAATCTATTTTCTTAATGTAATGTTGGGCAAAGCCAAGGAAGTGTACTATACTCATGTTAATAACTTATACTTTACAGGCCACCTTGCACATTTTTGAAGCAAACACATACCACATAAGCATATAATCCTCAGTATTTCCGGGGTAATCCATCAGACAAGCAAACATTCATTAATGTTGTACTTGTTAACTTGAAATGAACGTGTAATCTGTAAGACACATATCAAACATTAAGCATAGTACGACAGCAGAACAATTTGAATGTCCGCATAGTCACATCAGGTTTGGTCGAGTAATTCTCCTGACGGCGATATAGCCTAATGCACAAATTAATTAATTATGGAAGTGACTGTTAATTATGCAGACCACACCCACTAAATATCTAATGAATTCTAGATCTTCCCAGGATAGTGCTATGTACCAAACTGCATGACCCCTGATTTTTGGTTGTGATCTGACCAAAATCTTTCTAAGGACAAATAGACACACAGACGGATACACTCACAATTCTGGCGACTTTGAACGATGTTTAGATCTCCAGCCTAAACTGTCCAAAATTAGCGTCCTACACGATTCCTGATTTTTGAGGCCATTCCTCAGACCGAAGATAATGTATAACAGATCCCTTGCTACAATTTTGCGTCCGTTCGTACACCCCTACGGCTTGGCGGGAGCCGGATATTTGCCAAGATTACTATATTCACTGTCAATATAAAATCCTGAGAGACTGTTTAATCATCTGCCTCTAAAATCCAAAAGACTGTAAACTTAACCGATCTAAGTTTTCTAAAATAGGTTTATCAACTCAAGCAGACCTCATAGTCTGGAATGTTATCGACGCCAATCCTAGCAACAGCTAGAGCTTGTACTGCGCATGCGTGCCATCCCGTGATGCTTTCATGGAACCATCCGAGCCAGTGAAAATATTTTACGCGCTGTTAGACCTGATTTGACAGAAATAAATACATCTTCAATGAAAAAAACTTGATAAAGTTGAATACATTTGTCAAAAATGACTCGAACAATAGATCGTTACTGAGGACATGACAATGTCGTACTACTTCATACCAAGATATGGATAAAAATTCATTAGATTGCAAAGAAATCAAATTCAATTGAAAACATGGGAACAGTTTTGAGGTCAGGGACACCTCAAACGTCTTAACATACGTTATAGCCACATCAGAATGCTTCCCAAAGATGTTTCAAAGCTTTATTGACAATATTGTCTCTAACGTCGTGCTAGATTGCATGACAATACTCTAAATACACGTAAATATATGGCTGTATTTGTGTGAATTGATACGGCAGTATAAATCATGCTGTATCTGTCACAACCCTCTTTTGTGCGCTCATTCAGAACAAACCCACAGGTTAAAGGATCCGACAATGCTTTCTGTGAGTTTTATTATACAGAGGCAGGTTTGTACTTTCCCTTCGGTGTATTTTGTATCTTCACAGGCTGTTTAAACTGAGGAGAAAAACGGGTTGGCCGCGGGCCTTAGTTACGAGTTACAACTGAAGAACCCCCATTAATCCCAACTAGCGATTCGAACTTGGTCAGCGCTACCTGCCTGAGTTAAAGTCCCATTTGTTTTGCAACTGTGTTATTGAAGCTGGTTTATTTTGATTCGGAGCATATACACGGATGTACTTTTAGTATAACCAATGTTCAAAGCGATTTCATTATCGCAGCAAAAGTAATGTACATATCAAACAGTAAGCAAAGTCTTCAAAACACTCCCATTTTAATAGACAGCGAGTTGCAAATTTGTTGATCTAGTTACGGTTTTACCCTCCTAAAACTGAAACTTATTTGAACTTCTGCTCAAACCTTCCTCGGGGAAATTCTCAATCTTTCCCTTCCGATTCAAGACAGAATAAAAATCAGAAGTCTCATGCACCGCGCACATGTTTGTACTAGAGAAAGAAATTACCCAGTATTTACTATTTCAATTTAAACTAGTCCCAATCTCTATGTGATTATACCGTGTTTGGAAAATATTAAATTTTCGATTTTCACGACAATAATCTTGTGAAAACTGTACTTGTTTCATAGGCACCCACAAGTGGTAGAAAAAATACATCGTAAAAGCTTGACAGTCGGAAAATCAGACTCCGAGGCATATTCCAACTTAAGCATATATTTAGTCACTTGTTTATTTAATCCGAAATTCAGTGCAATAGGTGAAGCTCAATAACCAAGTGAAAAAACAAAGAGTAAAGTGCTTTGCCTCACACTCAGGGCCAAACAACATACTCGAATCTTTGACACACCATCATTCAACACTGAGCCAGGTACGTAAAGCCCAACGTCATGATGGTCTTTTTCGACTGTATGCCAGCGTTATAGTGTGTAATGCGTGATAGTTACTAATTGTAGTCCAATTTGTGTAATTACACCAATAACCTGTTTGGGTCCTTATGACGATTAACTTCAGGTCATTCGGCAAAAAAACCTTCAATATAGCGAAAATAATGGCCAACTTGATATCCAAGAATGGGGTAACCTCGGCCGCTATGTCTTTCCACGCCTTTTGTACATCTGAATTCAATCGACCAGTAAAGTAATTTTTGATGACAATGTGACGTTGGCGATTGATGACACGCACATGTTATGCTACAATGACACCGACTCATCCTTTCAAGAGAAACAATTAAGTGTATTAACCTGTATCGCTTGTTATTACATTTTCAAAATTCCCAATCACAAGTACAGATAATAAGAACTTAGTCTAGAACCTCGACTCCGTCCAATGGCCTGCATCCACACTCCGAAGGATGAAAGACGAAGTCGAGGTTCTAGACTACGTAGAACTGCGCTTTACAAACGATTTTGATGTAGCCTACACAGGTTCCTTGCATGGTGTATTGCGCCAAAAGTGCAATAACTCATGTGTCCTGACAAAATGGTGTCACAAAAAAGCGATGAATCGAATGAATAATTGTGAAAGTGAAATCCTTCCGTTGGTCTCTTCAAAATAAGAACTTTTCGTTTTACTCTCATGCGCTGTAGTGAAGTGAGAGTGTGTTGTAATGGTTCAGAATTTCTTTGAGCTTGTTCCCTACACGTCGTTTTTTTTCAGATGCCTAAAGAGATTGAATATAATCTTTATTCCAAGCAACCAGGCACTCTTGAACGCAGTCCTCATTTCAAGTCAGAGTCACATTATCGTCAGAAACGTTTTATTATTTAGGCGATGATCATATAAATGGTGATTTTGTATACATTTTGTGATGCACAGATTCGCCACTTTGGTTTGAGATTAATATGAAATTCCTTACGAGTCCCTGTTAGCAGATTGTGATATTATAATTTAAATATTCTGTGCATGAAATACGTTTTTAACGCAAAGAAGCGAGAAACGAGTAACGAATTTCATCAAAGTTACTCGAGATAACATATAAAAAATTATGGGGAAAGTGTTAAAACATTCTTCCATGCATTGTCCCGGCGAGATGCCAATGTTCTTAATTCACCCTAAACCTTTAGATCAGTTTTAAGGCTACTTGCTTAGCTCGTCTCAAATCCATTGTGTCTGCAATTCCATTTTGCCATGATTCTTGTTGCTTTGAAGAAAACTTAACGGTCAAACTTCATTATCATTCAACGTGAAGATTTTTATCCTGGTTACTACGCGTGTTGCTCTCCGCAAATGTTTAAGCAAACCCAGCGTTGGACTTCAGTGTCGTTGAGATAGTATAGGCGACAGTGTAGCCGTCGACATCGGTTAAAATTTCTATTGACATCAAGTGTAAGCTAGGAGCGTTACAAATGATCTCTACTTGTTTGCATGACGAGAAGGTGAGCTTAAATAGTGCAATCAAATCGAATTCAATCATGCGATAAAGGGAAACTTTCAGTCTGGAGCAGTTTTACATAGGTTTATTGTGGTAGTACCAAGAGATGCACCGTCCGATTTCATGTTCATCTCGAAAAACGACGGGATAAATGAAGTTGCTCTTTGACGAACAAAATCGTCAAATAGTTGTGTTTGCAAAATGGTCGTCTCTAACGGCTGGTAAAAGTCACATCTTTTACTTTAGATTACTCGGAATCTGAATTTGCGTTCTAACCAATGCAAATATATTCATTAGCAGTTCAAACGATGATGGTCCTTGCCAATTTCCCAAGCTCCCTATCTATATGGACAAGGGAACACTTCCATGCCTCTCTACTAATGTTTTTTTATATAACCAGTATCTCTGTGATTCGAAGTTTTCTCTTTAGGCTTTCTTAACATTAACTCTTTCGATTACTTTAATTTCTCCTGCGATGTTAATTAAAGTGTCTCGTCTTCGGATCGGGCATAATCAATTAAGAAGCTATGAGACTTTCTTGCCCCTGCAACCATTCCTTACTATTCAAAATATCATTTCGATATCCGTGGTCTTGACACTTTATGGAAGTCCTTGTCCGTGTATCAAGTCAGTAATTGTGTTTTGCCTGTGATGGCAGATGTACCTTCCACACACACACACACACACACACCTCTCTCTCTCTCTCTCTCTCTCTCTCTCTCTCTCTCTCTCTCTCTCTCTCTCACATACACACATATACAAGTTGCTGGCTAAAACGCGCTGTACCACGACTTTCGTAAACTTTTCAAGTAGTGAAGATGCCATGACCAGTGGCCTAATACTAGGGGGAAATTAACTTGACGCACAAAACAAAATTACTACAAGACCAGATATTACAGTTTTTATCCATCAACTTGTCGTTCTTGGCTCGTAAAGCACTGTCTGCTTAAACAGGTAACAAAATGGGTACCATTCCATGACTTGTATAGATAGCAATGACATGGTGTGATCGAAATAAAAGTGGCAGATTTTTCTTCGTGGGTCCCTATGCAAAGTCTAGACATCGGGTACAAGAATACTGTTATGCGAAACTGTGTGTAATAATTCTCATGATAGACAGTATTGCTTATCTACATATTTGCTTTACTGTTATTGCGCAACAAGACGCAAGCGCAAGCACGGAACAATATAGCATCAAAATTACAGTCACATCAGAGAAGTTTTTAAAAAATTACAGTTGAAACATATAGTGGTCTAAGGGATTATTTCCTAGAAAGATTTTAGATATTCTTTGATTATCGATGTCGTGATCTCATCTCATATTCATATATAGTAACTAAATGAAAAGTTTTCTGTGTTACGTGAAACATTCGGTGATAAAAAACAATTTTTAACACTATGATTACAGTATCAAGACAGTAATAGTGTCAGAAATTTGTAATTACATCCTTGATGGATTTTGCCTTACTAATCACCATAATCACTGACATGAGATATGTATACGATTTCTCTGACTAAGCCAGACTACAGATGATTATAAAAAGAACATCGAACACGTTAGTAATGCAGCACGTTTTACTGTAACATGATAAAATTTCTGCGGAGAAAATAGAATAAGTCGATATAACTGGATTGAATGTTACGATCATAGAAAGAAATATATCTGATGGGATACAATACGGATCCAGATCTTTTATTTTACATCGTTTTTAGTTATACTATGCTGAATAATAAATATTAGACAGCTTCATCTCTCAGAATTTGATGGTTGGTTTCTATTTCCATCGTCTGAGATGGCGGTATTCGTTTTATGTACAGCTATGTGCCATGATCTCGACATGACAAACGCAAATTTGGCAGTAGCAATAAGCTTTTAAAATGAGAGCGGGTACAGGCAAGTGTTGTTTAACCTACAAAACATATTATAACAACGCATCTAAGAACTTGGCTTTGGAGAGCCAAGGATGCCTACAGGGCGGTGTGGTAAATAGCGGCGATAACAGAAACGAACAGCGCCACAAACGACATTACAATCTGCCCAGAATGGGAATAGACTTCGCTGTTACACTTGTCTCCATCGCAACAAGTGGTAGCAGTACCTGAAACAGAAAACAAATACAGATATCAAAATAAATCTACATGTCACTTGTTTACAACCTCACCTACAAATAACTTGTCGTCTTCAATGTATTTAGCTAAGACTAGAAGTTTACAAATCATGTTTTTATAGTTCAATTTCATGTAAAACAAGAACCAGTGAAAACTTCGTAAGTGGGCGCTGTTCTCCTGAACTCTCTAAATTGCTTCTCTGTAAGCAATTATATTAATCAGAACCAAACCATGAGCCAGAAGAAGATGTTTTGAATGTGTTGGTGTGACCCACTCTAAGCTTTGATTCTATTCCTATCCGAACAGTACTGGCAACTTCTCTCTAAAGTTCTCAGGAAAGATTAAAATCAGAACGTCTATTTGTATTCATCAAATTATTTGTTAATATGATTTTCTTAGCTGGGACAGACAACTTTGCTTGTTTTCATACGTATATGTGAACACATATATCAAGAGATTGGTACATTAATTTTCAAAAAAAATTGTATCCTGTCATGTGTTATTGTATCCTTTCAGGGCTTACAGGAGAAGGTATTCAATGAACCCTTCAATTATATTTTGGTCATGAGAATCTTATTGCACAGACAAAATTAACGGCGAGAGTGCTGGGCTATAACAAACAGTATGCATGAAAAATTCCGACTCTCCCCGATGGCTTGCACTCAATTGCTGACTTCAACAAACAACGACAGGCTAGGCGTGTCAGTGTGAGATGCAAAGGGGCGTACAAGAAGCAAGAAACTTAAAACAACTGAAGTTCAAAGCAGCGAAATATTCAAGTACGTGCTACGGTAACTTTGTAAACTATCTGGAATACCTGGCTACAATACAAGCCGTCCTGGCAAGGTTAGTTTCAATTATTTTCTCAATTTTCCCAGTGTAACTGTTATCGATATTGTTTCTTCCATCGTGTTTTGGAAAGGTCACTTTAATATGACATGATAATCTTCGCAACATTCGATGCAGTGGGTATAGCTCGCCCGCTGAGTGCTAGTGTTGTCATTCCGCTTAAATTTCATTCCTTTCCGATGGCAATATTTTCAATTATTAATTATTTTCATTAAATTCAGGTTGCTGCAGGAATTATTTTGGTTTGAAAAAGGCTTCGATGAACTTGAATAATTAATTAAAGAACGCACAGGCCATCGTATTGACGAAGGATTTCGCATGTAAAAGCGTATCAGCAATTTCCAATAAAACTCGTATCTAAACCTTTACAGCCCCTACAACCTGTGACAAAAGTTGATGTCAAAGTTAAAGTGTACCGTCTTTTCAGATACCACTTCAAGTTAAACAACCTCGCACTCAATTTCATCAGGCCATGTATTCATTCGAAGTCAATTCACGTTGATAAGTAGTAGTCATTGAAATGTAATTTCGCCAGTTCATTAAAAGAAGGCGGATAGATGTCAACTTACGAATATTCCCAACAGTGGTATCACTTTCAAGGCATATTGGAAGGCAAACTCGAGTCACCGATGTAAGAGCGTCACCGTCGTATGTCACAGTTGTCTGTAATAAGAAAGATACTATTGTCATTGTCAGTGTCTCTCCCAAACTTTTCTATCTCTTCTTTCCTGCCTTTGATTGGTTTTATGGTGTTCCTTTCGTCGGATTTGTTTTCCAGTCTCCTCTTTACATTCTACTCCAAAGTATGACACATAAGAGAAAATCAGAACAAACAGCTCACAACGGGCAGCAGAATGAAATACTGACAGAATTATATGGACCGAGAACCATCAATGGTGAATTTGTTTGGGATGTACACAATTACGATGAACAAGTAACGATGACAATGACGATGACACTATCCCCTAGCGTTCATGAAAACAACTCAGTGATTGGGAGTTATCGTGGTAAATATTGATAGTTTCTGCAGGGACATTCTAGCAGTTGTAGAAATCTGGCACGATGTGAAAGTGTTGCTCTGAGTGGAGATAGTCCACATTCATGCTGTCAAGAAACGGCCTAGAAACAGGTCCTACCCCAGCTTCCAGCCTATGTTTTCATTCTTTGACTATGTACTTTGAACAGCTGTAAAGTTGCTTGCAAAATTTGTCGTTTTTTAAAGTACGATGATAATGGGCAGATTGTTAGAATGAAAGATAATGTTTTCCACTGAGGAAGCTAGCTGTAAATTGGGCCAGAGCGGATCATATGCTCATCCGCAATCATCCATAAGTTTATGTAGCAGTACAACATCCCTTTAAAGGGAGCGTTCAGTTATTACGGTCGGGGTTGGGCCGGCAAAATCCGGGGGGTCACCTTAAATTTGAAAACTGCAAAGGGGGGGTCATGTGTTTTTCAAACAGCTCAGAGGGGGGTCACTTAATTTTCATAAGTATCCGTCCCGTCAAAAAGCAGTTTCAGTGTTCAGAAATACTCTGGGAGATAAAATGATTCGTTGTATGATTTCATTCTCTGAAGTCATTTAACTAAATCTGAACAAAAGTATAATTATCTGTCATATAAACATCTTGCCTTTGCAATTCTTAGGCTTGTCTTTACTGTAAATTGAGCTCAATGAGGGCAATGAACAACTACTTACATATTAGAGGTATTGCAAGTTTTGTCAGGGAAAATATTGAACAGTTACCTGTAGACTACTAGTACAATGAAAAGTGACATTATACCTTAAGGTGAAATTCCAATATCAATATTGGTGTCAACATCTGAACTTTCAAATACCCTATTTGAACAAGTACATTTATTTCAATTGTCAAACACCTATAAAAGCACAAATTAATTTATAATTGTAAACAAAATATTCATAATTTTCTCATAGACTCCAATGTATAGTGAATCAACATTTCGGCGAGATTCCAAAATCAAATTTCTTGCACCTTTAACCATCCTAGTCTAACTAGGCACTATAAAATGAATTATCAAATGTCTATAAATACGCGGATTTAGAGAGTTTTGTAATGAAAAAAAATATTCATAGTTTCCTCATAGACTCCCATGTATAGTGGATGAACATTTTCAGTGAAATTCGAAAATCAGATTTCTTGTACACATAATCACAGACAAACATAGAAAGACTCGCAACGGGTATTGTTTAAGGCGTGAAGCGGTTACATAACCCATCCATGTTCGCCTCGCCCCAGGTTGCTCTCGCCTCTCTTTTCCGAAGAGTGCCGACCATGCATCCTTCGGTAATTTTCGGATTTTCGCCAATTGTTAAGCGAAAGTATGTTCGGCAAAGTTTGTGTTGTTGTAGTCGTGTGGTGCTGAGCGGAATTGTTTGCTGGCGAAAACGGGAGTGTTTTACCGTTTTAAAAATTCCTCTCAAATTTTTATGGATATATAATGAGTGTGTTTGAACCAAATTTGAAAATCTTTTTCGATACTGTCTGGTTTTACTCAATGGTTTACGGTCAGTCATACCGTCTTTTACACGTGCGTCAAGGTAGGACATGTTTATGAAACTGCCAGCGTGTTATGTTTTGATTGGCGTGAAGCGGTGTTTCTCGCCTAAGAGCTCACAAAGTAACTATGGTTGCTACGCGACTGGCAGTACGATGCCATCTCGTCGTATTTTTCGCACAATCTCGTGCAAATATCAACCACAAACAAAGCCTCCAAAAATTTAAACATCTTTGAAGCTCATTTTAATATGAAAAGTCAATAGTCTACGGAGACGACCATGGAACAAAAGGCATGCTGCATTTCCAGTCTGTCTATATTTGTCTAGGAACATCAAGTATAGCAAGTTTTTCATTGGAAAAAAATTATTCACAATTTTATCATAGACTCCCATGTACAGTGGATGAACATTTTTGGTGAAATTCTAAAGTCAATTTTTTTGTCCACATTACCAGTTGTAACTACGCTTATTCAATTAAGTTTATGTATTTCAATTATCAAATATCTATAAATGCACGGATATAGTTTTGTATTGAAAAAGTATTACATAGTTTCTCATAGACTACTTTGTATAGTGAATCAACATTATCAACAGCTGATTATCAATTAAATTCGAATATCAAAATTTTGTACAAACACGCATGCGCAAAAATATTGAATCAACCTGTAATGTCTTACCAATCCCTTTGAGGGTTAATTTCAAAATTATAGCAAGTCAGACGGGGAAATTTGAACATTAACATGTTGTGAGTTTGTAAGGGGGCGTCAGTGGAAAAACATCTGCAACTTTACTCAAGCAATGCGGGGCGGGGGTCTTGAAATTTTTGTCATCTTAAAAGGGTGGTCATCAATTTTTTGGTACAATGCGTAGGGGGTTCACTTATTTTGACTGATGTGCAGGAAGACTTTGCTGGCCCACCACCGGCCATAATAACTGAACGACCCCTTAGAGAGATTTATACCAAACGGTACTGAATATAGTTCCTCTGTTTGAAGGAGTTGCTAAGTCACGTGAATATAAAGAGCGTGGGGTTCTTCAAACCTTTCAAATGTTTTGTGCGGTAAAAGGACTAGAACTTCTCAAGTCTGATAGAATGGAAGCATCATCAAAACAAGGGAAAATTACGCGGCGAAGGCGTATTTGAATACGGCGCCATTGCCGAACGCTGCTTGAAAGGCCTTTCTCATACCCAACAGAACTGCACAATTATCCCCATACTCTACCTTATGGTAGCGCTGTTCCAGTTCATCTGGAACTGGTAAGCAAACGGCTGCCAGATTTAACTTGGTTACAAAATTTATACTGTGTAACTTGTCTCATGTTTCACTGATTAACGTGACAATAACAGTTTGACATTACAGCTGATAGACTAAAATTCATTGTCTGAGCCATTGACTTTGCCCGCTGGAATCAAATAAATGTCAAAATGGTACGCAATCCACTGGAATCAAATATATGTCAAGATGCTACTGCAAGGCAAGATACAGTGGAGGGTATGCATTGTATTGCCGAAACGTCAGCCGCACGGCACTCACCGAGCACTTCGAGCCAGGACAAGTATCTGTACTGTCACTGGGAGAGAGACAGTTGTCTTGGGCCGGCCATGCGCAAGCGTAGCATGAGTCATCATCATTACCACCGCCTGGCAATAAAGAGGAAATAACACATATTAACGCAAATCGTAGGGTACGGGTACTTAGTTTGATAATGAATTAAAGTCTTCTTACAAGCTGAAACCTTTTGGGATGACACAAACAATTTACTTTGCTACTTTATAAAATGTCAGCTTGTACGTTATCCGTAGCCATAGCCTTACCGCCTTGCTCTGCAGACTAGATTCTGACCCTTTTCGATCTAAAAGTCATAAAGAGCACAAGGCAGTAAGGCTGTCTGTACTGAATATGCTCACGTGTTTTACAACAGGTTCATTAATAGTAGTACACTTCATAGGAACAATAAGATATATGTTATCACTATATGTAGCATGTTTTTTTCAACATCGCAGAGTTTAATCACTAATTACAAAACTTTATTTAACATGCAAATGAGCTTTTAATTAACTTGACACTGCTCAATGCTTCATGGGACAAGTAGATATCTATCAGATCAACATTCGTAGCACGTTTTATTTAATTTAATGCTGTAATTTTAGAGTAATGGCACTAATTAGAAAGTTCACTAAATATGCAAATTAACCCTGAATTAACCTGACACTTTTAAATGATTCATAGCACAATTAGATATTTATCAAAGCAATATGTGTAGCACGTTTCACCAAATTTGGAGCCGTAATGTCAGAGTTATATACCTAATAACAAAGTTTCTTAAATATGCAAATGAACCCTTAATTAACTTTACACTACTAAATGCTTTATAACACAGTTAGATATCTGTCGGATCAGTATATGCAGCAGTTTTTATCACATTTGATGCAGTTATTTCGGAGTTATATGACTAATTATAAGACTTCATGAAATATGCAAATGAGCTAATTATTAACTTGACACTGCTCAATGCTTCTCAGTACAATTGGATATTTATCAGATCAACATCTGTGGCAAGTTTCATCAAATTTAACGCTGTTATTGTGGAGTAATATCACTAATTACAAACTTCATTTAATATGCAAATGAACCCTTAATTACCTTTACACAACTAAATGCTTTACACCACAATTAGATATCTGTCGGATCAGTATCTGCAGCAGATTTCATCACATTTGGTGCAGTTATTTTGGAGTTATATCACTAATTACAAAACTTCATAAAATATGCAAATGACCTATTTATTAACTTGACACTACCAAATGCTTCTCAGTACAATTAAATATTTATCAAAACAATATCTATACCAAATTTCACTTACTTGGGTACTGTAATTTTAGAGTTACATACCTAATTACAAAGTTCATTAAATATGCAAATGAACCCTTAATTAATTTCACACTACTAAATGCTTTACACTACAGTTAGATGTCTGTCGGGTCAGTATCTGCAGCAGATTTCATCACATTTGGTTAAGTTATACCGGAGTTATATGACTAATTACAAAACTTCATAAAATGTGCAAATGAGCTATTTATTAACTTGACACTGCCCAATGCTTCTAAGTATAATTAGATATATATCAGATCAATATTTGTTGCAAGTATCATCAAGTTTGGTGCAGGAATTTCAGAGTTATGTTACTAATAACAAAAGTTCATTAAATATGCAAATTAGAAGATGACATGACACTCACAGTATCGTCATAATATTCTGAGATTGTCATCTGTGAAAGGTTTCATGACATTTCGTGCAGTATTTCTTGATATATGTCTACACTGTCATTACCGTCTCCATAGGGAAACCATTGTACGGAATAACGATATTGCATAACTTCAATAATATGCAAGCCACACTAACCAAAATCTAATCAGTTCTTGCAAGTAGCATATGGTACTTGTGTACCAAATCTGACTTGAATCCGTTCAGGCGTTTTTGAGTTATCGTGTAAACAGACAGACAGACAGACACACACACACACACACACACACACGCTAACATATACACACACACGGACATACAGACAGACATCGCTATGACATTAGCCCACGTGTTTACACACGTGAGCTAAAAATGGTTTGTGTCCTGTGTCTAAGCAGCTTTGTCCATGACAGTAGATGTCTGTTGCCTGTACATTCGGTTTGCTCGTTTCTCATAATGATCTTAGTCAAATTTAAAAATGAGCCATGTCAATTTGTTGGGCGAATTTTTCAGACGTCTCTTTTGATACTTGTCAGGTTGCGTTCGGATTTTGCAGATCGGTTTACTGATGTGTACTATCGATGAGAAAAAATTGTAAATATCAATCTGCAGGGTCAGTTTTCTTACTTTCTATCAAAAAATCGTATTCTATTAAACCACGCACTTTAACATTTGGTATGCATGTTGATACAAACGGCTTAATTTTAGAGTCATGTTTCTCATCTTAATCGAGGGTAAGTCAAAATATGTTTTTTACCAGATATGAACTGAATATGCTCACGTGTTTTACACCAGGTTCATTAATAGTAGTACGCTTCACAGAACAATGAGATATATGTTATCACAATATGTAGCAGGTTTCTTTAAACTTCGCACAGTACTCTCAGAGTTTAATCACTTATTACAAAACTTTATTTAATATGCAAATGAGCTGTTAATTAACTTGACACTGCTCAATGCTTTATGGGACAATTAGATATCCATCAGATCAACATTTGTAGCACGTTTTATTTAATTCAATGCTGTAATTTTAGAGTAATGTCACTAATTACAAAGTTCATTAAATATGCAAATAAACCCTAAATTAACTTGACACTGCCAAATGCTTCTCAGTACAATTAGATATTTATCAAAACAATATCTGTACCAAATTTCAGTGACTTGGGTGCCGTAATTTCATAGTTATATACCTAATTATAAAGTTTATTAAATATGCAAATGAACCCTTAATTAACAGTACACTACTAAATGCTTTACAACACAGTTAGATATCTGTCGTATCAGTATGTGCAGCAGATTTCATCACATTTGATGCAGTTATTTCGGAGTTATATGACTAATTATAAGACTTCATGAAATATGCAAATGAGCTAATTATTAACTTGACACTGCTCAATGCTTCTCAGTACAATCGGATATTTATCAGATCAACATCTGTCGCAAGTTTCATCAAATTTAAAGCTGTAATTTTGGAGTAATATCACTAATTACAAAGTTCATTAAATATGCAAATGAAGCCTTACTTAACTTCACACATCTAAATGCTCTACACCACAATAAGATATCTGTCAGATCAGTATCTGCAGCAGATTTCATCACATTTGGTGCAGTTATTTTGGAGTTATATCACTAATTACTAAACTTCATAAAATATGCAAATGACCTATTTGTTAACTTGACACTGCCAAATGCTTCTCAGTACAATTAGATATTTATCAAAACAATATCTGTACCCAATTTCACTGATTTGGGTGCCGTAATTTGAGAGTTATATACCTAATTACAAAGTTCATTACATATGCAAATGAACCCTTAATTAATTTCACACTACTAAATGCTTTACACTACAGTTAGATATCAGTCGGATCAGTATCTGCAGCAGATTTCATCACATTTGGTGAAGTTATATCGGAGTTATATGACTAATTACAAACCTTCATAAAATATGTAAATGAGCTATTTATTAACTTGACACTGCCTAATGCATCTAAGTATAATTAGATATATATCAGATCAATATTTGTTGTAAGTATCATCAAGTTTGGTGCAGGAATTTCAGAGTTATGACACTAATAACAAAAGTTCATTAAATATGCAAATGAGAAGATAATTGACATGACACTCACAGTATCATCAAAATGTTCTGACATTGTCATCTGTGAAAAGTTTCATGAAATTTTGTGCAGTATTTCTTGATATATGTCTACACTGTCATTATCGTCTCCATAGGCAAAGCATTGTACGGAAAAAACGATATTGCATCACTTCATTAATATGCAAGCCACACTAACCAAAATCTAATCAGTTCTTGCAAGTAGCATATGGTACCTGTGTACCAAATCTGACTTGAATCCGCACAGGCGTTTTTGAGTTATCGTGGAAACAGACAGACAGACAGACAGACAGACAGACACACACACACACACACACACACACACTAACACACACACACGGACAGACAGACAGACATCGCTATGACATTAGCCTCCGTGTTTACACACGTGAGCTAAAAATCATAAGACGTGTTTCAATCGCGTAGCGCTACGGGAAAAGTACCCAGAGATGTGGAAACAATATCAATATCAAAGATAACTGATTAACACTCAATGCATGAGGCTGATTTAAAAACTGGTATTGACACATAAAAAATGGTTTGACACATAATTGTTCAAATCGTCGCCTATTCTGAGAAATAGCGTCAATAACCATTAATCGACTTAACTCTTTTCATTGATTGACAGAAAGAGTTCGATTCAGTGATTACACAGATAGCAATGTATCACACCATTGACAATTTCGTTAGAATTATTTTCGAACACAGACTACATGTATTGTGAACATATTCTCATATTCGTGTAGTCTGCAGAGTGACAATCTGTTTCTGGCTTTATTTGCTGTATTTATAGATCTGACAACTGACTTTAAATCGATGCAAGGAAACGTTTCTTTTATAGAATCTTTTTCATCCATTCTACTTTTGGCTAATGTCATCATTCTCCTCTAACACAAATGAAATAAATACTTGACTATAGTAAAGACGTGTTATCAACGACTTCGACCAGAATGTTGTCACTTTCCGAAACAAACACTTCCCAATTTTCATATAACGACAAACAAAGATGATTTAAGTAACTTTGGATCTCATCATTTGTACTTTGCATTGCTATTGCTTGCCATGACAAAAATAGTTAAGAATCAGACTTTGATGCCTTGCTGCGAAGGCAAATTTATGGTTTAAAGCAAAGACTTCAAACAAAGACTTCTAAGAAGCAGTAATGATATTGTACGATGTGTGTATGACTCATTATATTTAAACTCTGAAATGATAAAGTTATGGAATAAGCTTCTTTTTGTATAACTTAACCAAGCTGTGTATATTTATCACCAGATTTTCTTTTGTTGTTATATGGACAATGAGTCCGAAATAAAGTTTATAATAATAATAATAATAAACCACTGATTAACAAGGAAATACAATGGCTTTAAATGTTACGTTAATCTTAATAACGATTGCTTTACTAAATCATTGTTTGTTAATACGGTATCCACGACTTCAAATGTCATGAAAAGTGCTCTAGGACTTTTCATCGCGCCCTCTGCGAAGCCCCACAGATTAGTATCGATAGATTGATCGAATTCATATATTCACAATTCAAACACAAGGAAAAAATACAAATAGAGAGGTTAAAAATATTTAATGCAAAATAAAATAGTCTTTTTTTCTACATATGACACGATTGGAGCTAATTTGGGATAATTGGATGGTGAAGTAATGTTAATTTAGTCTATAAATGTAATCTCATCTGCTTTTCTTTTTACATTACATACTTGTTTTTATGAGTAATATGCATTATTATACACCTACTGTCGTAACCTATGGGAGTTTGACCGTCCAATAACTTTCCGTACTTTGTATAGTACGCGGAGTCCGGAATACGGGAGACGCGCGACGCGCCTGTTTGACCTTTGACCTAGCGATTATCAGATGTAAACAAACTATTTTACGGTGAGTTATAGACATAATAATAACTTCCACCAAAATGTATTCGTAGTATAAGGATTAAAACACGCTAAACACAAAATTGAGTCTAAATGCAATTGATTTTTATTTTAAAAAACTAATTAAATTGCAAACATTCAGCGAAGATTGCTTGTACTGCACTGAAAGTTAATTGGCTTCGTGCCAACGCAAGGGACTTGTACTACGGAGGCGCGCGTTCCACCATATCGCGCGTGCCGCATCCCTCAAACTTTACCATAGAATTAGTTTATACGGACGATTAATGGAGGGAGGTGTATAATAATAGGGTTATACACAAAATACGGCCCTGTATGGACGAGGGCTCAGTGAGTGACGTATTGGACGAGCCGAAGGCGAGTCCAATATGTCACTCACTGAGCCCTCGTCCATGCAGGGCCGTATTTTGTGAATAACCCTATAATATTGAAACATTCAACTATACGGTATCAAACAATTTTGAGAAATTTCAAAACTATGAAAATCCAATTATCCCAAATTAGTTCCAATCGTGTTATATACTCTTGTTTCAAGTAACATATTGAATTTCAGAAAAATAGTATCAAGTTTTTGACTTAAATTAATTTTATCATTAATACCAAAATTGGCATTTTTTATCCCAAATGTACACCCCGTCTTCCTTTGAGTTAACTATTGCTAGAATACTCAAGTTTCGATTCTCAGCTAATTGAAGTATATAGTATGATGGGAGTTTCTTGTCGTCTTGGATGAGAAATATTCGTTTGAAAAAAAAATGTGTCGGCAACGTAAAGGGATTTTATAAACATTTTCTGATTATGATTCATAAATTTTGACAGATGTACATAATATACAAGCCAACTACAATCATACTAACTTAACATCCTCGAATCTGAAAACGGGTGTTAGTGTGTTCACCACACAAAGTGCATTTGTAAAGACATGTTTTTCTTAATGTTTAAACCTGTGACAGAGAGTATTAACCGAAGGGAGTCTAGTTCTTAAAACTTTCTCACCTGGGGATGTAGCGCTCTCACTATTACAGGTATCTGTACTGCAGCATTTAGTGTCGAAACCTGTGTAGAAAATAATTCATGCTAATGACCATCTTTGTATCGAAGTCTGGCTTAACAAACATTTCCATAAGTGGTGGTTTCTGACTTCACTCGCAAACCCTCTCTCTCTCTCTCTCTCTCTCTCTCTCTCTCTCTCTCTCTCTCTCATTATAACAGGCGCACAGAGGCATTATGGCAAGACAGCGTGCAATTATAATTCCCTAGAAACGCATGCCATCATGATGTTTACATGATACAAAGATAACAAAACTCAAGGAATCTTGGTACAGAGTCAGACCTAAAAACAATTATCTTCGGATCTCTATCTCCTATTTTTGTGAAAATCTTCCCGTACTACCCTTAGCTTGGTTGCCAATACCGTTTACTCTATACTAAACATATGACTGGTGTGATACTTACCTGTCCCTAACACTGGCTGCGTTTCCGTGCATGTATCAACACATGCACGTGTAACAGCTGTAATCGAGTTGAGCGCGTACGTTAAAATAGTCTGAAAGAAGTTCAAGAAAACCAATAATCGTCATGGAGAATAGACATAAGCGTTAAAATTTATGCCTTGCTTATTCAATGCCTGGTTATCGTCATGATAAGAGAAGCTTTGCACAGCTCTTTGCAGAAACGTTTCAGGTACATTTTTCGTTCGCACCCGAATGATGCATAATGTCCAACATAACCTCTTTATGAACTTCCCTGTAATTGTTTTGATGCGGAGCCATACTTAATGGTCAACACTCAGCTGGCAGGATGACACTGAATAGGATACCCTATCGCTTGATAGAAAATTTGTTTGGTTAAGGGAGCGTTCAGTTATTACGGCAGGGAGTGATAAGCAAATCAAGGGGTTCACCTTCAATTTGAAAACTTCAGAGGACAATGTCATGTATTTTTCAAACAGCACAGATCCATCCCGTCAAAAAGCAGAATCAGTGTATAAAAAATATTCTGGGAAACAAAAATGATTCTCTGCATGATTTCATTCTCTGAAGTCAGTTCACTGTAAATCTGAATAAAAGTACATGTATTATCTGTCACATGAACTCCTGCCTTTGAAACTCTGTACAGGCTTGTCGTCTTGTAAGTTTGCTGAAGGCAAATTAACAATTCCTATCAGCCTTTGCTTAAGGTAAGGTAATGATTAGGTGTAAGCTATATATTAATCTGAAACCTAGATCACATTGAAAGGCCCCCTTGTGCTGTTTAATGGCACAACTGTTGATATCTGACCAGTTTTCAGGATGGAGGTGTACAAAACGTATCTGGATAAATACACACAAAGACTAAAATGAACGGGTTTAAATGATCTTTTTTTTGTGTCAATTAACAATAATGAAGAAATACATTAATATGTCTTTTAGTATTTTAACTCTTAAAAAAAATTTAAAATATGTTTATGTACTACTACATAGTGAATTGTCGTTCAGGTAGTATTATGGTATTGTGGCAAGAGTATCCATAAGGGATCCTGTCCTTGATCAAGCACTTTTAACTCACTTTGCTTCTCCTTACCCCAGGAGCGGTGGGTACCTAGGCCTAAAAATGTTGCTATTTGACCCCTTCACGACCTTATATCCTGGCATTTTTGGTGACATGAGTGAAATCCAAATGCAAAATTGTCCTCTAAAAATATGCATGTGTGTGAAAACGCACAATTCTCTTGGAAGTGAGGCCCGGTGGAAATGTTGTGGAATGTTACAGAGATTTCAATCAACCTGTTACACGTATGTCAACAGAAATACCAGGATGTGTGGTCCAAGAAAGATCACGGAAATGATCACGTATGTTGTTTTGGTTCAATGCCTGTAAAATAGTACACGATAAGTTGTATTTAGATGAGAAAAACTATATCTGAATAACATACAGATGATTTGCCAAAATGAAAACATCTTAAAACGCACGTAAATTTCAAATATTTTTTAGAAATGTATTGATGATATATCAAGTTGTATCTATGCATCGGTAGTGGCAAGTGTTATTACTCAAAATCATAAATACCTTAAGTAATATGGGGTCACGAAATTTTTCTAATCTTAAAAAGGGGTTTATCAATTGTGAGGGCAATGGGTAGGGGGTTCACTTGATTTCACTGATGCATAAGAAGAATTTGCCGGTATATCCTGACATAAAACCTAAACGCTCCCTAAGTCACTTCCTAACACACTTTACTAGCAAAACGGCAGTGCTTGTAATTACAGGTTGACCCTGACACGTTTGTGTCACACACACAGGATTTGTAGATTAGAGCAAGTGTAAAATGTACATCAACAGCTAGAGTGAGCCATGAAGTAAATTGACGTAGTATACAAGTGAAACGTTCTTAAGGTTTCGAATCACGGCTTTGATAAAATCAGAGTTGCCTTCAGATTTTGTAAATATCCTTTGCTGCTATCTCTTTACCTGACACTCGCCATCGCATGTTCTGGTGGTAGTCGTTCCAGCTACTGGATCAGCGCAGGTGTCACTGTCCGATATCGATACTGCAGCACACTCGTAACATTCAACAGCAGAGCTTCTCTCTTGGAATAAAAAAGATATGAATGAACACATTTATATATGCACTTTGGATAAAGGAATTCGTGTTGGCATGTGGACTGTACCGCAATACACTATTAACATCGCTACGTTTACTTTCTAACAGATCACGATTAGAATCTCCTTCCACACCCTTTCAAATCTTTAATGGTTTGACTATTTGCAAGATATTGATTTTAGAACAGAGAAAAAGTAAGTGCTGTTAATTTTCTGTCAAACAAAAAGAGACAGCGTATGATTATTTTCCTTTTCAGAATTTTCTTAATATCGTGAAATCGAACTTATATTAGTTTGAGTTGATATCGTGTATCAAAAAGGAATTCTGCATCCTGTGATAGCAAGAATGGCCTTTGAGTACATGAGCAGGTATTTAAGATAATTCTGCAAACTTTTATGAAAAGCAAAAATGTTGTGATTTAGAGCAACTTGACAGTTCATTTTCGAAAACCAGATATTTTAGCAGATGCTCTATCATTGACGCCGCATCTTATGTGACGTCTAATCTGGCGTAAAGAACAAAGGAGTGGAAAGTTTGTCCTAGCAAACTGATTACTATTGTACGTTACGAGGCAGATATATCCCATGCTGTTCTTTATAGAGCGTTAGTATTAATTATTTAGATTTAGCGCTCAAAAGAAAATTCAAACCGTTGCAATGACAAACAAAGTGTGCGTTTGCCAATACAGACGACAGCTTGTAGGTCATAGCAACCTCTCAGCGAAAAATTATGTTTGCAATCAGATTTGTACAGTCATACAGATAGAAGTGCGACCTCCATTGTACAAAAAGCTAAATTTTTGTGTTTAGTCGCAAATCATACTATTTATAGAGATTCCGTCGAGCAATCAGCAATTTGCACAGAATGGATCGTATTCAAAACCAGTTTGCAGAGATAGACTGCAAACCTCATGGCTTCAATCCGATCCGATAGTTTTCAATAATAAGGATTACAATCTATTTCTTCATTAGTTGAAGCTTTGGACGCCTCTTTTTATTGACAACTTGATATAAAGTATTCTGTCAAAAACATTGCCTATTGTAAACAATGTGCCGTGTGCTTATGCTTTGCAAACCAACATACTTTACAGAGAAGAAATAGTTTAATGCAGATGCTTTCTTGAAACAAATTATACATAAAGGTATGAGACGTTATTCATAAATTTAATTATTTATTGTATTAAGGTGATAGAGTCATTTCTTACCAATTACAAATGTAAGAAGAAAAGCAAACAGCAGGGTCTTCGTTACAACGTTCATGATTATCACCTGAAACAAAATAACGGGAAATTGTAGTATTTCCAAAGAACATAAGTGTTATTAAGAGAAACACATGCATCTTTAAAGACAAGACACCAAATGCGGCGATAGTCGAACATTACGAGGTTAATGACATGACGTGTAAAATCTCTGGCGCTGATTTCAAGTACGTGGAGCTATTACGGGACATATCAGGTTCCTGTTACTGTATGCAATCGCAATTTTAAAATTTTGAGTATTAGTTCCCGAGCAAAAGTCCTATTTCGTTACAACTACGTTTATGCTTACTAATACAACGTAGTAGTGTCCCTTTAATTTATTGTGTTCATTGGCTGTACTTTTGAATTGCAGCTGTTACGGATCGGTTTTGTCCGTAACGTTTTGACGCCACCTTGCGAAACGTCTAATATTATCAACTTTCTCGCCTAAGAGATTGCGCACTATACATGTAATTTTAATACACCAATGGTCTTAGATTAATTTCCGACTTATATTTCTTTATTCTCCATGTGGCACGGTTGACCAATGTCTGCTTCATTTCTGAAGGTTGCCCCACCTATACCAGTATGGAATCGCCTAAAAAATGCGCGTCGCATAATCAAAGAGAACTCGAAAATTATATAATCCTCCTTCATATCAACTGCTTTTAATTTATCTCATATCAAATAAAACCAAACTAGCAAGAAAAATATATTTACAAAGTGAAAGAAAGATATTATTGTGCTTGTTTGGCTCTACATCGAAACGGTGGAATGTTTTACAGACACACCTGATGCCCGAGGATCAGAATCAGATTGAGTGCTACTTCAAATTTAAAGTGGATGACTTCTGACATTTCTGTCTTAGAAATGTCAGCGAGCCACAAATATGAGACCTACTATGTTGGGTACCAAAAAGGAGGTGAAATGATTCCTCATTTCGTTCACGACCAGACAAAGTTAAACATTTCATGATAGCTCTATGGAAGCATTGTCCCCAGGAATATTCTGGATTTAAAGGGACATTATTGTATCTTTTGAACTTATATTGTTGCAAACGAGCAGTTGATAATGTTGTTCGACTTACTGAAAGAAATGAAATGAAATCCAAAATGGCCGCCAGGTCGCGTGACTAATTAAAAATTCAAGGGTTAGGTGCACCACTTCTAATCAGCCCTGACCACTCTGCCAAGTTTGGGAACTGTACATGGAGTGGTTTTCCAGATCTAGGCTGGCAAAGAATTGACGGAAGAAGAAGAAAGAAAAACCCCAACGAAACCAATAGGGGCCCAGCCTATCGGCTGGGCCCCTAATTATGCAGTTCAGTTCAGTCTTCAAAGTGACAAAATTGTCCTAAAATTCTTACTCTTTGCTGTATCATACTTTGGAAATTAAAAAGACAATGCATTCATTCTATATACCATGGGTAATATGTACATGACCCCTGTGTGACTATTTGTTCGGATGACTTTTGAGTAAAGGGTTAATTTAAAACTATATTAAATTGAAGGGGGAATGTTACATGGAATTTTACTCAAAGAAACACTTATCTTTAGGGTTGTGCAGGAATCTGTCAAAAATGTCCTCCAAATGTCTTTTGTTTTGTTGCTCTTTTTGTTCAAAGTGTGTTCTATTTTGATCTCCTGCCTTGGAGTATGCGTCATTTGGAAAGGTATTGAGGGTCAGTAGCTGTACATAATTGGCTATTTTTTAGCATTTTGTGTTCTGTGTGTTTCACTTGAAGTTCTTATTTTACTCAGAGTATGATGAAATGTACAATATTGAGCTTGTTAGACTAACTTGGAGATGTGGAGTGAACACTGTCATTATTAAAAATAATTCATGTCTAAATCAATGCTTCAACTATAATAGCACTGAATGAACTTGTAGACTGTTTATAAGGTATTTGGTAATTTCATTATTCTTTGAGATTAAAATAGCACAACACAATACTGCTAATAAGTAGCTGTAGGTGTTACAAGTAGTAAAGCTTGAACATATGTTATTTTGTTTGTTTATTATATATATATGTATTTATTTGTTTATTATTTATTTCAAGAATGCAAGAATGTTGTTTTCACTAAAGCAGATATTAAAAGTTATAAGGATTATGTATATGTGTACAACTTTGTACCTATGTTATCTTTCTTTTTTGGGGAGGGGGACACAAAAATTTTGTTGCCGGTGATGGGGGGCCCCACTAAAATTTTTGCTGATGTTAGGGGGGCCTGTAAAATATATGCACCACATATTGTCTCTTCCAGCCCCCCTACCGTTAATTGTGCTCGTTCTCTAACTGCTATCTGGGCCGCTGTAAGCATCCGCGTATAAAAAAAATAAACCACGCGAAGTGAAAGTCGAAAGCGCGGTATTGCAGTTTCGGGATTCCCTATTACCGATGCCGTTTGCTCAGTTACATTATGACGGTCAGTTTTTCATGGAGCTCTTGACGGCCAATCCTGCTCTTAGATACACTATTCTCTGCTGCTAGAGAGCCCATTTTATAATGGGCATTTCAAATTCCTACAAGCTGCAAGAAGCCGACGACAAGGCTTATGTAGTGGCGGAATTTTTTCGTCTCGTTTGTTCCTCCATATACATATGTAGACTTGCCCAAAGTCTGTGGGCATAGTAATGTGAAAACAGACTAAAAATAGAAAGCATTTGCAAGCAAAAGCGAAGTTCCAGAGATCAGAGCAGCGTACGAAAAAGAGTGTGTGTGACGAAGATTGGTGCAGAATGAAAGAGTGCTTGGGATTTTAATATGCAAGCAAGTACCTATAGTGAGGGCTGATACAACAACAGAATACAACTAAAAGCAGGCAGTCCGGGGAATTACAGTACAGAGATTACAAATGCCTACATGTATGGTAAAAACGCAACAGATACATACGGGGGCGACAACGCACGGAAATGTATATCAGACGAGAGGAGACATCGGACCTAGGCCGTTGAACTTGAAAACCGAGGCCACATGCATTTTCATTTGATTAAAAGAAATTAACACTTCATCCGTTATGAGTTCTTACCACTGACTAAAACAATTTTCATTGCTATGTCGCTGTTTTCACAAGATACTGACCGTTTGATCTTGGAAAGTTGAGTTGCTTTTACGTGCAGCCAACGCATGCCAGTGCGGTGACAGACAGTTCACTATGAATGCCTAGCTTTGCATGGCAGGGCTGTGTGTTACCGGCGTTAAACGGCCTCCCACCACAGCCGTGCAGACTGATATAGAAAAAAACCGCTGAGCGCAAATTGTAATCATGGTCGCTTCATCACGGTAGTTTTCCTTTAGCATTTCGCCAACAGTTTTTTAAAGTCAGAAAATAACGGTACTCTTGATATTTTGGACTCCTGGAAACACAATTGAAGCTAACTTGGGATATTGTAACATTCAGCTATAAGGCCCCTACCACTTTTGAGAAATTTGAAGAAAATAAAGATCCAATTATCCAAAATGAGTTCCAATCGTGTTTCAAAGTTTTCGACAATCTTTTCAAAATTTGAGTGAACAAGCATTTTCTTTAAATAATAGCTGATATGTGAAAATGAGTTTTTAAACGCTAAGTACATGTGAAAACATGCATTGACATGTTACTTTGCTTGAATGGGATTACTTAATTCAGTACCAGTGATTTCTGATTTTCAAAAGTGTTCAAAAACTATAACGTAAAATTCAACACAAAATTCAATGATATAATCCACCGATCTACCGGTACTTAACTATGCCGGACATTTTCAGCAGGGCTAGTCTAGCCCTACGCTATTTTCACGCCTGTCACCCGAAGTCACGCTGCGGTATATCACAATCCTGTGCATCATAAGTGATTTGTAGGTGTCCATGTGACATGAAACCATGAAAAGATCGAGATGAATCTGATTTTCTAAAGTATGATTCTGGACGAAAATAGCCAAAATTTCTAAGAATGACTTAACGAAAATCATGAATTTCTCCCAGCTAATGATTTTCGCATGCATGCTAGATTGAACTCAAA
>LD344956.1:9250-25488 GCA_001465055.1 Ptychodera flava
TCCTAAAGGAAGCTGTTGTATCTTTCACAGCGTTTTCAAGAAACATGGGATAGCCGTCCAATGCCATGGTGTGTCATTTCTAATTTATTTGGGGTTTTAGCAGTAAAAGCACTCTATACGGAATTTTCATATACTTGATCGATTTATTTCGTCATATTTAAAAAAAAACAAACAAACAAAAAACAAACAAAAAAAACCAGTAAAACAAGGAAGCTGCAGTACTGTGAAGAATATGAAAACATAAGTACATAAAAACGTAAATTGCATGTTAAAAGGAAGAGGAATATATATTTTGTCAGTTTACAGTGATTGACACAGTTCCAGCTGCAATCGAAATGGCTAATCTGTATTACTGCACAATTCATGTATACATGTATAAATCAGTAATCGTTAAAAATGGGTGACAGAAAAAATTGAACAAATATTCACACTGACCTTTGATACAAATGAAAGTTGGTATAAAATATACATGTCTATTTCCAGGATAATAACACTGTGTACAATTTATTACGATGAAAGAAGCACACATGGTTTGTCGCCTTTACATATAAAACTGAAAATTACAGTCCAAGCAAGAATTTCTAGTTTTAATACTGACAGTGCACTGTAAATGTATCTATGAATACGTACAATGGTTTGGTCTACCCTTGGAAATCCGTTAAGAGCACAATAAAGTATCAGGATACAAATATTATACACGCAATACTGAAGTCAATAATTATTTAAGAGTATTGTCACAAAAATTACAATGCACTAGATTACCATCATTTTATAATTATGACTACGATAGAAAATGTCTGGAGAAGACTTTCGGTAAATCAATTTAAACAGCTTTTTCTTTTACCCGACAGATTTATTCTGTTCAAAATATATCAGACTAGCATATTTACAAGTAAAATTTTCTTTCTGTCAATATTTCTGGAAGTCTTATCGTCGGCTGTATCCGTGTTAAGCCACAGCCTCCAGCCTTTCTTTCAGAAACTTTGGGTATACACTTTGGAATTACACGATGAGTTTAACAGCGCCCTCTTTCAAAAGAATATCACAATCTGCCGGAGGGGGCGCTTTACCGAATTTCGGCTTCACTCAAGTTTCGTGGCCGGCCATCTAAGCTGGCCATCACTTGCTGACTGTCAGATCATGGCCAGTTTGGAATTTACCATCGCGATCGGATGGAAATATTTGTTGCATATTATGCAGGAGTTATCACAGGATATACAGGTAATGTTTTACAAGTACATTTCACTGACAAATAAACCGTACCGGTCGTTTGTCTCTGGTGTAATTGAGATCTGATGGTTTGTCAGGACAGTCCAATACACAATCTCATCAAAATATTCCATTGTTGTGAGTTTGGAAAATTATAAAATCGCTGGTTTTTCTTTTCAATGAAAGCAGTCAATCCGTACAAAGTACACAAATCAGTGTTTAGCCCGAAAACCATTTTGAGAATTTTAATGATTGAATTTTAAACACTGCATTTTCAAGAATCAATTGATTGTTTTCATTCATTCATTATGATTCATCAAAAGTTACTCATATTTTGTTCACAAAAAATTCTCATCATGGATTCTGGTCACTATAGACGAGTCTAGCGACTCATAAACAATAGAATTTTAGCCCACACTTGATGTTTAAATTTTGTAATTCTACCAAAAATTGAGAAATTCTTATCATGACCAAATTAACATGGCATTCCAGTGACGTCACCAATTCAAACTGCTCATTGCAATCAATGCATTTATGAAAATGTCAGAAATTTTTCACTCAAATTTTTAAAACTTGGTTTTCAACCACCATAAACTTGTCTATCGAGTTGTGAACAAGAAATTTTTAGCCCACACTTGATGTCTAACATTTCTGGATTTTGAGAAAAATGGAGAAAACCCAGTGACCTACTTTACTTGAAGTCAACAAAACAATCGATGACGTCACCGATGCAGACCGTCCATTGCTTTTGATGCATTTTCAAAAATTTCCTGAATTTTTCACCAAAATTTTCACAATTCTGATCCGGATGCACATGAAGTTCTGTGTCGAGTTGAGGACAAGAGATTTTCAGTCCAAACTTGGGGTGTAGGATGTGAAAAATGTGTTAAAAATGGTGATATTTTGATGAGATTGTAATGCATATCTATGTTGATACAGAGTATACTTTGATTTGGTGTTCGGACCCATACGACGACGGCCACTCTGTGAAAGCAATTGTTGTTGTGATGTCATCATTGAATGCAATGAACCCTGGGTAATACACACCACCTTCAAATAATACACAATCCAATTGTCCATCAGATCTCAGTTTTACAATGCCATTCCACTCTGAACAAATATAAATATTGCCGTGTGAATCGACATCCAAGCCTCGTGGAGACTGTAACCTATCATTGCGATATGAATTCAGAAAATTCAAATCAGAATCTAAAACATGAATGACCTGTTTGTCTCTATCTGACACTAAGAGATGGTTGTTGCTAGTAGCCATTACAGAGTGTGGATAACTGAATTGATCACTGACTCTTGCAACAAGTTTTCCATCTTTGATGTTGTATTTGATCAAATTGTTACCTTTGCTGTCAGTGACAAAAATAAATGCTGCCATTACAGTAATGCTCCCAACCTCAATGTCTGCACTTTGGGGAATAATTTGAATAATTTTTTTATTTTGGTCACAAATAATTATTTGGTTATTACCGATGTCAGTGATAAAGAAGTGACCATCAGGGGATATGGCCACAGCATATGGCTTGAATTTATTGTCAAACTGACCATCAAATCTGATAATTTCTATGACCTCCTTATTCTTATTGAGTATTTGTATGCGATGGTTGTCTGTGTCACAGATCACAAGCTGGTCTCCATGCCATGCCAGACCTTTGGGTTGATTAAACTGTCCTGGCTCTGTACCAGACTCCACACTGCCCAATACCTGCACTGTCCACTCAGAACCTGAGGAGTAACAAAGAGTTTAAAGGTCAATCTAAATGTAAACAATACTGCAGGTAAGTTTTCACTTCTCTAGTTTTTGAAATTTATTGTTGTTAAGATTTTTTTCTGTATGACAGGAGTGAAAGATTATATATATAATTTATTAAAATGTTACTGCCATTTTACCTGTGAAGTACAGAACAATGTTAATGTCAACCTCAATGTAAGCAAAACTATTACAGGTAGGTTTTCACTTCTTTTGGGGAGTTTATCATTGCAATTTTACCATGACAGTAAATATAAAGTTTATTGTTTCACTTAGTTGTCATACAGGGATATTCTTTGATGAAGCCTATTATGTCGACTGTGGTCAATCTTTGGTTTTGTTGAAATCATTACACTATTTGAAAATACTTATTTTAAAATGTGTGGAGTTAGCTCACAGTGTATTTTAGTATGCTTCTCAGAGTCACAAACTCAAACCAAACCATTTTATGATTTGTTATTGGTATATAATTTTTGTGTATTCATTTCAAAAGAAAACATAAAAATGTCAATAGAGAATTGAATTTTAGTGCCTTGTTTTTGTGAGTCACATAGAGAGGAACAGTGAATTTAAAATTATTTTTTATGTATTTTCCTTCTTGATTCAAAACATAGCTCTCTTAACTGTAAAAAAGAATAATTGAACATAATGTATGGGCAAAGTGCAAGTTGTACATAGTACAATAACCAAACCAAAAATTGAAATTCATCTTTGCAATTTGAAGTATTCTCATTTCTTTGTTTTATTGAGTCTTTTTTAACTTCTTTGTCACAGTAGGGGGCATCTTATTTTATAACTCTGACCAAGCATTGTATCTCAGGCTTCACAGTCAAAATTTGTAATATTTTTGTTATGGTCTTTGTCAAAGTCTTTGGGATCATGACGATAGAAAAATATTATTTTATAGAATTTCAAATCTTCAATGAGCAGCCCTTGCAACCTTTGAATTCTATACCTAATTATGTGTCTTTTATTTATGTTTAAGTTCTTTTTCTAAAACCACACATACCAAGAAATACATGATATGTACTGAATGTGGTGTCAGACCACTGAAAGTACTTTGGTGGGTCAGTAAAAATTTTAGTTTGGTTTACCTCAACATAACGAAATTCAGGTTTATTATCTGTATACATAACCTTCATTTTCACACTTATTTTGACCTCCATTACCAATTTGGCATTGTCAAAATATTTTTGCTTCATCAGACAATATTTATAATGATTTTCAGATAGGCAGCTACCTTATCTGTAATATTGTAATTCTTTGCAATACATTTTGCAGTACAGAGTTATCCTATGAATGTTAACAAAATTCATGACAACTGGGAATGAATCTGGTTTTCTCTCAAAACCTTATTTTTTAAAAATTGTTGTTTGAGATTATCTTGACAGTTGAGAAATACCAACACAGCATGTACATCAAAGGAATCACAATGATCAGTCTGACTTGTATTCTAAAAAACATCTCAGTTTAAATCTGACATCAGTTCTTTGTTATTCAGGTCAATCATAGAACTCATCAATTCACTGTATTGTTCTTCTGTACATGACATTGATTTTACAAGAAGTTGAATTTTTGTATAATGTAGCAATTTAACTAAATATCCTGCATAGCGGCATGTACATACAAAATTAAGATTTGTGATGACACAGATCTAGTTTGAAAGTCCACAGAGTGAGGCCCCCATTACAGGATACACTACAGTATAAATTAAAGCTTGCAGGACTCAAATTTGCACTTTGGACAGCCAGAGTTAAACTTGTAGTATTATCTCTCTTGGCGAATTATGAATGTATTCAATATGCAATCACACTATCATGAGATGAATTAAATTTCTGCTGGAATGACAGCTCATATTGAAAACTTGATAGCTCAGTCAATTTTGAAACAATGATATACATCAAGCTCTTGTTATGAGTTTAGTTAAAGTAGCAGAATTTAGCATGAATTGACTGGAATGACAGTTCATATTGAAAACTTCAGCTCAGCAAAGTTATTCTTGAAAAATGATGTGTATTGATTTCTGGTCTGTATTGACTGTTGCACCCCCTGTTATGAGTGTAGTTGAAGTAGAAGAATTTAGCGTGAATTGACTGGAATGACAGTTCATATTGAAAACTTCAGCTCAGCAAAGTTATTCGTGAAAAATGATGTGTATTGATTTCTAGCCTGTATTGACTGTTACACCCCCTGTTATGAGTGTAGTTGAATTAGAAGAATTTAACATACACGGTTACAATGGATGTGTATTGAAGACAAATGAAATTGTGTTTACTGTTTTGATGTTTATTTTGAGCTTTGATGTTTTTCAAAGCTAAATACCAACTATACTTTTACCAATAATCCTAATCTTATGGATTGTGTTTTATGCTTGCATGTCATTGTAAATAAATAAATAAATAAATAAACAAATAAATAAATAAATAAATAAGTACATTTTGATGTATTTGTATTAAAAGGGCCAGTAGCTGAAACTGTTGGTGACTTTGCCTGTCCTTTTGGTTAGGGATTTATGCCTGAGAAGGTTAAAGTTATCTATAGTCTTATTGTTCATCTCCAAAAAACATGTTGAGATACACAGTGTTATGCATGTCAACTCAGCTTGTACATGAGTGAACTTCAAAATATTATTTTATTGTTAATTTTTGAATTCCACTCCAGTCTGGAATTCTTATTTGAACAGACACAGTGCATTTTACATGTCCATTGATTCTGAGTTGGCAAATTGTTAAAATGATGGTGTTTTAACATGCATTAGGGTGTGGCACAAGAAGTGACGATTGATGTACAAAACAAAACTGAAGAAAAAAACATCAAAAGTTAATATGCTTGGCCATATATACACCTTTTTAACTCAAGAGGGTGCATTAAGCCTGCTAAAATATCAAATCAAATACTTAATTTTGTGAGTATGGACGCAAGCGGACTCAAACTATTAGTCCCCTGTGTTTGCAAATCACAAATAGTGTTGCAGAAATGTTTCCAATTTTCAAAGTCTGAACGCAGCAACATTCTATTTGAGATTGGAAGTACTGATTAGTTTTTGCATAGTTGATACTAATTTGCATAATTATTTGTTCTACAGTCACATTTCTCAAAATAATATTATCATATTTAATGAGAATCTTCTTACATAATGTTATTGAATCAATCATGGGGCAGTTGCTGAAGATTGCTTATTTACATATTTAGTGATAATTCCTTACTAGGGATGTATAGATAGTTTTACAATGTTGATGAAACTTGCAATATAGGTTGAAGATACTGTGATATAACAGTTATGAAAGAAATTTATTTTAGGGCTAATTTCCAATTTTTCAGTCAAACAAATGTTTCCTTCCAAAGCAATTACCAGAAATTTTTTTGACTTTTATGCGTACATGCAAGGATTTTTCATTCTGATTTGACTAAACCTCATGGTGAAATTTGCATAAGTGAATTTTTCTGGACAAATGTTTGACCAAAATATACTCTTCTCTGAAAGGTTTTGGCAGATAGTGTCTGATGTATGATTTCCTTCACCTTCAATCCCATTGGAGCAAAGTGTCAGTGATGTTATTATAAAATTTTGGTAATTTTAATTACTTATGATATGGAATGTTCTAGATATACCGGTAAGCAAAGAGTTGATGTTTGAATATTGATAGAAGAGACAATCTACAATTGACTATTCAATTATTTGTCTTTGGTTTGTTCACAGATGGAAACTTTTGTGGTAGGCAACAAGCATATGGCACACTTCTTCACAAAAAGGCAGTAGTATGTTGGTTGATAGAAAGACCTTGAGAGTATGTGTAACATCACAATTACATACATGCAGTTATACATTGTAGTCAATGACAATACGCAATATTGCCACTTTTCAAACTTCATAAAAATTTTTATGAAAACACTAATTATCTTGGCAAACCAACAGTTACTTTAATTAGTTTCAGAATCTGTACTTTGTACTTTTCAATGATCCTATCAACGTTGAGTTCCAGGCAATAATGAATACACAAAACATGTTTTTACATATATATTGAATTGGTTTATCACAGTATTCCCACTATTGGTGCAGGACTTTTTGGCAAGTAAGAGGACATTATGTTACCTTTGGAATACAGCTAAATATTTGCCAGCTAGATTGTGTGATCTTGTAGAAATATTGACGATTTAGTGCTATAAACCTCAATAATTATATTAGGTTTTATCCCAGCACATTCAAAATGACTTATTCATTATTCATTATTCAAGTTCAATTGAAAAAGAATATATAGCATACTTTTTCCTAAGTTCTTATGAAAGCCATTTCTACATAACCTTGCACATGTGTCAGAAAATAATAATTATATCATAGATCAGTTGCTCCCAGGGTGCATAGCTCTTGTCTATGACATGTCATCTTGCTCTTAGATTTTTTAATGGGATTTCCCAAGACTAAAGGGTTGGCCAGAAGAGAGTCCTGCAGAGCAGTCTGGGTAACTGAGACCAGTACAAATGCATATTGAAATCCATGTATTTCAATATGCATTTGTGCACATCTGTTTGTTTGTACTGCCATCACCAATTTCCTGTGCGTACTGAATGTGTAGGACACTGCCTGTCTATGTTTTATATTCTTGAGTGCAAATGTATGGAAAATTTGTCACTGTCACATTTGCATTCCAAAATGCCAGAGAAGTGCATCATGTTCATCCTTCACAAGAGCTGTGATCTCAATAAATTGGAGAATTATCCAAAGCCTTACATCTAACTCTCTCACTTAGTGCAATGAAGTAAAAATACTCTTTTAGCCTGATATACACATCAAACTCTTACCTCCATATTTATCCGAAAGTTTCCTTATTTTACCAATGTAGTGTGTACTCATCCCTGAATCAGAATCACTGTCTGATATGTCAGTGGACTCTGACTCAGAACCAGTCTCTGACTCAGAACCAGTCTCTGACTCAGAACCGGTCTTTGATAATTCAGATGCAGTATCACCACCTTCGTCTACCAGTTTCATCTCAGATTCAGGTGATGCTGATCCATGCCCATCACCTGCTGAAGAATGCATTCATACGTTATTTTCAATACTGCTGTTGAGTGACAGTGAAAACAATACAATATGTGTAAATAGTCTGCCCTTTGATTGTATCTGTGACACAGTATACACATATTGACTGGCCATGAGGGCAACAGCATATGTCTGTACCCCAAGGGACTGTGAGTCACCCCCAAAAACAGACTGTTTCCCGAGGCCGTAGGCCAGTCAATATGTGTTTTATAACACACCTCATCCATAGCCATGCATGAGAACGTACTATACACAAAACTTGTCGCATGAATGATGTATATGTTGAAGTGGTTCGGCAAAAAAACGTTTTTCCCGACAGGGTCGCAATACTTCTGCAAAACGTTCAATGCACCTTTGATTATCGTTTCCGTTTGTTTCGAGTCCTTGTTGGAAACCAGAGCATTAATCAGTTCTTCTTCAGAAAGTTGGATAAACCGAGAAATTTCTCGACTATCGTTTCGCTCATCCGCAAACGACATCTTTGTTTACATTCCAGTTCGCGCATGCGCCAATGTTTTTTTGACGTCAGCGGGCATCATTTTTCGGAACTGATGCCTGGCAGGCAACAGTTCCAACAAATGATGCCTGGTGACGTCGTTTACATGGATCAGCACAAAAAGAACGCATCCCACGTGACTATCAATTGGCGAATTAGAACACAGACTGCGGATGAGGTGTGTTATAATGTCCAATATTGCCTGTGTGCAAATATATTTAGTAACAAACCTGCCTACACTAACAGTCCCTTACTGACTCAGAGCCTTAGTAGGCATGGCATACCATGTTCCCGATAAAACTGCTAATTTGCCATTCATTGCCTTTACTTGCCAACAGAATTTGTACATGCATGTGTATAAGTCAGTCAGCATATTGTTGGCAAAGCAAATAGCATAAGCAGTTTGAATATTAACTCTACTCTAATGCTGCTGGCAACATACACGATGTGTTGATTGTGTAATTATACAATACAATATTGCATACAAACAAAAATGATATTCAACTTTATCTATAAAAGAAACATCTCGATTCAAAAATTCATCAAAATATGGAGGTCTTAGCATGTTTTGTTGAATATGAGGTGAAGACCTCATAATGGTTTTAATGAAAGTTTACAACTTTCTTTTGCATAGACACACTTGCTTCATGATTGAAATTAGTTTTTATTACAAAAGATGTATTTTACTGTGAAAGCTTTGGAAATTTGTTTTTAGATAGAAAATGTAGATCTGACAATAGAAGTAGAGTCAAAACTACTGTGCTCTGAGACACGATGCAATACACTTAAAATTCCTTGTGTTTTGCTCAGCCCCATGTTTTGAAACATTTGTTGAACTTTTCAATATCCTTGCACACAAATTGGTGACTCTACCTCTACTTTGTGATCCGTGAATGGCACTAACCCAAACTCTTGCATAAAAAGTGGTGAATCTCCCCTTATTAATTCACTCTAGAATTCACTCTAGTCTCTAGTGTTAATGCAGCATGCTGTGGTTGTAAGGCAGCCACCAAGGTCACCTATGGGATACAAATGTAATATAAATGTCTACATAATAACCATGATCTCACCAGTCTTTCCATCAGATTTCTTTGCACTCTCTTCATCACTGTCAAGACTCATTGACATGCCTTCTGAAATCTGCTCCAGAATCTTCCCAGGCAATAATGGTGTACATGTAGCCCTATCTACTTTAGGCACATCACTTTGTCTAACTTTAGATTCTAATTCTTTAATGCAAACGATCTGACTGGTAACTTTGGATTCTAATTCTTTAATGCTGACAATCTGACTGGCTATTATTGTATCTGCCTTTGATAGTTCTTGCTGCTTTCTTTGATACAGATCCTGTACTGTTTCTTCACCCTGTTTAGCCTTTTCAAGTTGTATCGATCGACTTTTTATTTCTTCACTTGCCTTAGCAAGCTCACTTTGCTGCTTTACAACTTCCTTTTCTGCATTTTCAAGTTGTTGTTCTAGGATACTTTTTTCCTGCATTGCTGTTGATAGTTTATTTTGAACCTGTTTAGAATCTAAGGTAGCTTTTGTGCATGCCCTTTCTACTCCTTTAAGATTTTCTTTTTCTGTATTTAACAAACCCTGTAAAGTTATGACTTCCTGCTTAGAATTTTCCAGTTGCAACTCTAGACTTCTCTTTTCTTGCATAGCCTTTTCTAGTTTATTTTGCCAATCTGTAAACTCAGCTGTATTTTCTCTCTTCAGCTGCCTCACTGTATTTTCTACTGATGATAAAGATTCCCTGAGTTTAGCGATTTCCTCCCTTTGTGTCAGTGCAAGTTTTAATGCTTCATTCCTTTCTGTCAGATCTAACTCTAATGACCTTTGACCTTTCTGATCTACCAGTGTGTGACTGACTTTATATGGAATCAAACTCCTAGCACTCAGACTGTAGGGTTTAGCTGATGATTTGATGCACTGTGGTGCTCTGCCGTGTTTGAGAAACTGATCTGCCAGACCTGCAAACAGAAAACATGTTTAGTCAATGAATGTGCATGACAAAATGTGTATTCTAACAAGTCAAAGTAAAGGGAATACACTTGATTGCCAACTTTCCAAATTAATTACTGATGCAAGACACCTTACCATACAAATCATGTGTCTCGCAGTCAGTGTCAGTGACAAAGAACTCTCTAACTCCCAGCACTGACAAGATCTCCTGTCTGGTGGATAAGATGTGTTGAATCTTCTCTGTCATCTTAACCATGAATTGTATGAAGTCCCACTGATCTCCTCTCAGTGCTGTGTAGTTGTCAACATTGAATATGGTAGGTAGGTACATCTCAGCTGATGGAAGGAGTCTGTAGGCTTTGATGGCTTTGAAAACTAGTAATTTTGCACCTATGATATAAAAAGCAATACTATTCAGTCAAAGTCAAGTCAAATCAAGTTACTTTGCAAGAAATCCAGCAATCCTCACCATATTACTCAGTGCTAAGATATTGTAGCTATTTTGGTGAAAAATGTATATTGAAACGAAAGTTTACATTTTTTGACCATTAAACTAACATCTATGCTTTCTCTTCTTATTTTGCCAGATGCATAATTCTTGTTCTATCATACCAGTATATTGATGGCGCAAATATATTGATGTGATTGGTTGAGACTTTAAAAGAACGGTGGTATATTTGCAATATAGCATGGGTAGGTAGCACATGCATGAGCTCTCAGCAAGAGCAAAAATCTTTTTTGACGTTCCGTGCCAGAATTTTGATATACTATTATCATATAATACATAATAGCAATAAATCACACCCAGTGATGGTATACCATGAGATTTTGACCAGTTCACTTCATATATGCACTCACTGTTCCTCGTGCATATATGTCCTGAACTGATCAAAATATTGTGGTATACCGTCGCCGGATGTGCTTTATTCCTTAAATATCATATCTTCTGATGGGTGTGGAAAGTGATGTAACTAATTATGAATTTTAGGAACTCTACTAGACTAGTGATTAACTGTTGGATTGATCATTGCAATCTTGTTTGTATGTACCTGAAGGTCATGATATCTGTAAACGTTTACATTCAATCATCATGTAATCAAGTGTCAACTTAAGTAATATGATCATTGCTATTATCAAAAAAAAGTTTACATATGAAGAATATTCTTGTCATTCATCAAGAAATGATCTGGTGAACAAAAGAATAACATTTCGACATTAATGTCATTTTTTGCAATCTCAAAATAAACCAGCAACTTTTGAAAATAATGAATTCCAAATAAATCCAAATGGCTTGATTAAAAATATATATAGCCTATCAAAAAGACTATGCAGACGATATAAAGCTTGTGATGCAAAAATCTGCCTGTGCATCATATGAATGTCTTCAACTCCTTAAGAGTGACATCATATTCCCAGTTAACAAGAAATTAAAAAGGAAGATATCAAGCGAGTATTTGAATTCTTGGTGAGCGAATATGTCAAACGATACAAGAAAAAATGGAGGTGGTAATAAATTGGGTACATATAGAACTTTCAAGACCGGATTTTATTTTGAAAAATACTTAAATAATTTGTCAAATTTTACTCTTCGCAGAGCTTTATCGAAATTTAGATTGAGTGATCATAGTTTAAATATTGAATTGGGTTGGAAAAGTAAGCCAAAATTACCTTTGAAAGATAGACTTTGTCTCAGATGTGATAGCAACGAAATAGATGATGAGTTTCATTTATTATTCTCATGTAAAAAGTTTATCACTGAACGAGTTTTATTGTTACAGGAAAGTGGAATAGATTGCTCCACTTTTTCTGGTGTCACACAAAAGGAAACGGCCCTTAAAAGGGTTATGGAGTATAATTTTCTAGATCTTGCTATATTCTTGAAGAACACTGATTTGTGCAGACCCTCCAGTAGCCTTCCCACTGTTAAACAGTTTGCTTATTGTACAACTTGGATACTTTGTTGTCCTCTTGAAAGTGTTCAGTTTTGTACTTTGTCCAATTTTGGAATGTACCATACCACACTCTCTGCTGGTGTGAGTTGAGTATAATAAAGATTGATTGATTGATTGATTTGACATTTTTCATGAACATTAATTGGAATTCAAAAATGAATTTGCATAAGTTATTTTGTTTTCATCATGAGTGCAAACTTATTTAAAGAGAGGGTTGTAGAAGTGCAATATTGTCCAACCTGTAAAATCAGATATGTCACCAGCTTCGAGCACTGTTTGTGCAAGCCTTGGTTTCTTGACACTTGGCTCACCAGACTCAATAGATAAAACAAAACAAGCACAAAGTTTTAGTGCCTTCGAACAATTTATAATACTGCTAAATGTAAACTAATATGTCTGAGAGCAATCCTAATGGCAAGTCAATTATTTCACAAAATGCTCCTAGATATGAGGCATAGAGTAAGATGTGTGAAGTCAATTTCAAAAGGCTATGTAATATTTTATCAATATCACTCTGATATTTTAGCAAATTCACACAAGATCACCATACTGCCGTCTTGTGAATCGACAGCAATGATTTCTGGCATGGTACAATAGTCACATATGCAAATTGTAACTCGTAATGTAACTCGTGATTGACCCGGCAGTCTACAGATTTGGATGTATATATATTTATGTAGTTCTATATAGGAAAATTGACTGGTGATTGTTAGCAAAGATACGCAAAGTCCATTTTTACTAAATTTTTGGAATTCCAAATGTGTAATGATACTTAGGAAATACTGATAAAGCTCATCAAAGCAGTTATGATTAGTGCTTTTCACTCACCATAACCTTGTACACCGCACCAATATTCCTCTCAGTAGTATCTGTGTCCAATACTCTGACCAGACTTTCTTTTCTCACCTTTCTAGCTTTTGTTAGCGCTCCCGATTGTCTACCTGTGACAGTGTGACTGGTGTTGCCTTGCATCTTCAGTTGAACCCCTTGCTCAGCAAACTGATCACCTGGTTTAGTGAGTCCATCGCCTAATGAATAGACAATCAATGAGAATATTTTTGTTGTTTCTAACCTTACCTTGACCATTAATTGTCTTACATGTACTGGTGCTGTTTATGGAAAGACAGTTGAAAGTTACGAAGTTAACAATTCAAGAAGCGGCAGAAGATCTGCAAAGAATTCAGATATTTTCAACTTACTTTGACAGAAAAAGTGGTCAATGGCATCAAACTGTTGCTGGTTATAGGTGACTTTGAGTTTCAGTGGAATGTTGAATCTCTCAGCCAGCTCTCTCATCTCATCAGTTATCAGCAATGGTTCAAATGCCTTGGCAAATCTACCATTGTGACAGGCTGACTTGAATCTGTAGAGGCAGATTATGCCAAGGAAGTTTACTGACATTCCAAGGGAGCTCAGGTGTATGTCCACAGCATCGTGGACACCATTCTCGCGTTTTTTGGCTCGTCTCCTGATTTCCTCGCTGTTAACGTTTACCGCATTATCAGCATTTTCTTTGAAAAGTTGCATGCATTCCTTTAAAACTTCATCAACTTTCTCCATGCTTTTCTTAACCAGTGCGGTTTTAGAGTCGTCAACTGGACGTTGTGTGAATAAGACGTCTAATTGATCCTTTAAGTTTTGCTTACGCTCGAGAAAACCTCTGTCATCTAAGTTAATACTCACATTGAGGCCTGGTAGAAAATAGAAACATCAATCTAGTCAGTGATGTTCAATATAAATTTTTTAAACCAACCATGTAAAAGAAAGTTTATGTAATCAAATATAGGTATACTGCAATCAATTTGGAAATAAAGAATTAAGCAACAATTAAGGCAACTTTTAATTCTACAGGAAGTACGGTAGGCTAACAGTCAACTCAACATACGTATTTTGCTTGCCTTTGTCCAATAATACGGTTTGTACTGAATCCTTCGTTCTGCTATAAAGCTATAAGACACAAATCTTACCATCCGACGGCACTCTAGATTCTTCTGCCAACAAAGAAGCAAATCTAGCATAACTTTCTTCCACTTCCAGACTGGCCATAAAATCAGTCCTCAGTTCCTTTGCACGCTTGTAGGCCAACCCTGCATCCTGCACTGCTGACATGATCTTTTCATCCCATTCGTTGTCACTTTTAACTAAACAGCCGTTGCCTGCATACGTGAAATGTTCACCGATATAGTAGCCGAGTTGTGATTTTGGATTAAGAAATGTAGGTACGCCCATTGAAATACTTTCTAGACCAAAGAATCCATAGTTAACACGACACTGTGGGATAAGACATACGTGACACTGCTTAAGCAATGATACTGTATTTCGAGCAGTGCAGTCAGTGATAACGTTTATTTCCACCAAGTTTTTCTTCATTTTCTTCTTCATGTAACTCTCTACTTGATGAACAGCTCGTGCTGGCACACCTGCTATGATCCAAGTGACATTACGAACATCCGTATCTTGTAGTTTTGCCGCGATTCTTTCTACAGAAGCTGCTATTTTGTCATATTCTTGAAGTTCTCCTTTGGGACTTATTAAAAATTCTCCATAGGAGAGAATAACCAGCTGTCTTATATTCCCTGGTACGCTGACTTCCTGTGACCTGTACAGCCCTCCTGTCGTAGGTAGGAGTTTAATGTGAGGTATTGTTCTTTGGACAGCCCTGTATGCATTTTCGAAGTAGTGATGTATGCCAGGACCAATTGACACAATGGCATCAGCCTCATCCACCATTCTTAACATGTCATTCTTTAGCGTCTGTTGTTCTCCACTTTCTTTAGCATGGTAATCAGGGTGGAGTGCGTTGATTAGGTAGAGCTTGGCGTGACTGAAAAAAGTCTTACGAATGTAAGCAGCAGCACCAGCAGTAAACGGGGCGTAACCAATGACGTATTTAATGTTTCCCAGCGCTTTTAAATCTTTGTAATAACTTTCAGGGCAAAACAACCAACGAATATCAATTGGGTCATTCTTAGGATCAATGTACTCGTTTCGTTTACCAGGTATCAAAGTGATACCAGCTTCCTCTGCATCTTTGCCCTGAGCTTCACTCACAGCAACATCCAATAGGGTTGCGTATCCTTTCAAATGTATTCTCCTTCTCGAGCATATGTCTTTGAAAAGATTTCTGTGAAATTCTGGAAACCCATACTTTTCCGTATCCCATGAGTCGAACACGATCAGAGCTTTCTCATGGTTTTGTGGATGTGTTGACGTGGCACCAGCCATCGTGTAATGCAGATCAGTGAAAACAAAAATTGATCTAAAATAGAACAAAAAAAGTATTGATATTATTTTAAGATATTACATGTTATATTCAATTTATTTAATATTTTCATTTCCCTTTGATCTTTCATGTGTTGATAGCCTTATTTAGCAAACATAACAAAAATACTAAATAACTGTAGGGCCATTATGGAGGTAGGAAGCGACAGAAACATTCATGGTTGTATTATATGTACTGAAACAACTTGTCCTAATTTGCTTTGAAAGTTGTTATTCATGTCGACCCAATCTGAACAACGGTTACAGAGTTTTAGCAATTTGCTGTATTTTCCTTTTTCCTCTTCATTTGCACATTTTTGACACTGACATGTTAATTTGAAATACTAAGGTGGTAGGTACTGTGATTTAGGAGATTTTGGTGTAGACGGACTAGCAGACATGCATACACGCACAGACATGTAAATAATATGCAAATGAGACTGATTCACCTCATAAGATAAGCAATATATAAATATATATATATATATATATCACCTCATAAGATAAGCAATATATATATATATATATATATATATATATATATATATA
>LD344956.1:58075-71571 GCA_001465055.1 Ptychodera flava
AGAGACATGAATGAAGCGTGTCGCCTGATTTCTCTCTATTCATCCAGAAACCTTACCCTGATTCGGTTTCGACATGCGTAAAGGACCCATCAAGACGTATGTAAGATAAGACAAATTAGACAGATTAGACAAAATCCAGCCTAAAGTAATGAGTGATGATATCAGTTTTTGAATTTTAAGAATATTTTCTTGTCGCCTTATCGCATAACTACCAACATGCTAACTTATCTTAAGGACTAACCAGCAAACACGTTGGAAAGATGACCTACCTTTGAGTCTTTTGATGGCCATGCATGTTTCTATGGCGACTTCCAGTGATTTGATGTTGTCAACTGTAAACCACACCATGAATAGTTTGCATCTGGTAATCCAGAACTTCCTTAAGCCACTGAACTCCACCATACTGGTTGTATTGTCTGCCTTCAGGTTCTGGAAGTAAAACAGTGCTTTGTGCATTAATGAAAGGATAATAACATCAATATTGAACCAAACAATTCATGGCACAATATTTATCAGATATCACCGATTGAAAATTGCAATGATCACTTTTGTTGATATATTGTATAGAAGAAGAAGATCAAGGCTTCAACAATTTTTTTAAAATCTTGCAGCAAATGTTTAAATGTTTAAATTAATGTTTAAATTAGCTTTTAATTTGTATGGCGGTGTTACCGTCCATGTACAGTCTCATGATGCATAAATTTCGAATTCCCTATTCTATGTCACGTGAACTAGTTATCGAAATGACTCAAATTATTATTTATAACACTACTTTGCAGATATATTTAGGCTTCTATTTAATCATCTTATTGATACAAGTCTTTGCGTGTATACAAACATACAACTATATTGCACTTTATCACATGAACTGGCCCGAATTCCCACCTGTGTGACGTAGAACAGGACGGATAAGAAATCCGAATTACCCCTGTTGTACGTCATCAACCGGAACTTTTTTCTTTCATGGTACCGTTCATACATGCAGGCGTCGCGACACGAACAGATTTGTTGTGATCGATGTCGTGCTAGCTCGCACGTTGTTTTTACAAAAAGGTGACCCGATAAATCCAGACATGGAAACATAGAAGGCATATTTGTCCAACGAAATTTCAAGTCGCTAAAACAATAGCTTTTCCCGAGAATCGAATGGAGATACCGACGATCGTTATTTTAATGGCTAAGTAACGTCTCGGCTCCAGTCGAGTCGTGTGGACGTCGTACCTGGCGATCCCGGTTGGCGATAGAACCGAAACCTACACCTAAAACTGAATAAATAAGTATAGTATAACCTTCGGGAAAGCGACATAGGAGGCACAAGCCTAAAGTCATTCGACTAACAACGATCAATTTCCTTAATCACACAAAAACTCCGTAAAGTCTCGCTCGGAATCAAACTTGCAGTGCGGCATAAAGCGAAGACATAAGCTGTCGAATTGTGTGCAGCTCTGTGGAATCCCATGTACTTCGAAAGTTGACTCAGACAACACTCAAAACAGAATTTCCGTCAACAAAATTAGGATGTATCCATGGACGAGATATGTGTCAATGCAAACATCAAAGTTCGTAAGACGAAATCATTGATGACTGAGATCGGGATTGACGAGTTGACACCGGCAAAGACCGCTGACGGCAACGTTGTGGGCACAGACATGCAATGAGTGTGTCATCGAACGGAATCTTTCGCGCTCGCAAAGGTCATAAACTTGTGTGATATTTTGAAAGCCACGGCATCTCTGAGAATGAGAATTACAGTTTCGATCGTGTCGTCTCATTTACTTCATAGCTATAATTGTAAATATTCTAAGTAACTCTGAATACTATGGTTATCCGTCGCTAGCACGGTGAAAGCTATGTCCGCCGCGATGGCCAACTTGCCTTGGCATCGGTACAGCGCGAGACAATGATTGACACGTTCACGTGACCGAATCCGTACGTCTGGTTGGTGGAGATACCCTTTAATGTAGCAAATTTCAGCTTGATGGGATTTATGAATGAAAGTATCTCCTGGGTGACGGGCCGCTTTACTCTTTAAATGAAAGTAATCCGCGTAAGTAAAACACAAATCGCGACGAAATTCATGCAATTTGTTACGATAATATTGATCCATCTACGTCAAAAGAAAAATAAGAAGACTGTTCATGTGATAAATATATCATCCCATGGTATTTTTCTCTGTTGGACGTCATCGTATACTCGTGTTTTTCGCGGAGCCGCACATCTTCTCGCCTTCGGCTCGAAGTTGTACGGCTCCGCGAAAAACGTATACGATGACGTCAAACAGAGAAAAATACCATGGGATTATTTGCACTAAATGTGTACTTGGAGATAAATGGATATGTAAGGATATACATGTATACTACATGATGTATATTTCTATCAGTCCGGACAATGTGGAGTACTTTAGGAAACGAAAGTTCTGAAATTTGTTAATTTTGGAATGAATGTCCTCTATTATTTCGCAAGACTGGAAACTTTCGAAATAATTGACATGTCAAATTGTCTTTATACCAGATATCTGTCTCTTATACCTGGGTTTTTTTTGACGTAAAGACTTTCAACCGACTATTTGTAGCTTTATTTGATAATTAAGGTTCTGAATATTCATCTTTGACATCTGTAATTGATGCTTTCTGTGCTGACACAATTTTATGGCTGATAATTCAGAGTTCAAAAAATACGATCTTACCTTTGAGGTTTTTAATCAGAGCGCATGCGTCGATGGCGTCGCCCAGTGATTTCAAATCATTCAGTGCGAAAACAATCATGAAATATTTCAATTTATTGATCCAGGATTTCTTCATTTCAAGAAATTCTTCACTTCCAGCTGTGTCAACAATCTCGACTTCGAACCATCTTTCTGTTATAGATATTAAATGACGTGTGTGAACGAAAAATCGTTAAAAGGGCGCTCTTAAGGTAGAACGCACCTCGGGGACAGATATTCGGGCCTTCAAATTTTATCAATTTTCTTCTGACCTACCACTTGTGGGGGCTCATTTTAAAGCTCTTGGCGAAAGAAAAGTTTTTACCGTCTTAGTTTTTCGAAAATCGAAAATTTTATTTTTCCCCATAGAGTTAACACAGGGATTGCGGCCATTTTGGATTTCAAATATCGAGAAATCGCAAGTTATTTGTCTCTCTAGTGCCAAAGTTTGCACGGTGACCCCTGATTTTTATTCTTGCTTCGGTAAGAGAATGGTTGAAAGTTTCACTGAGGAAAGTTTGAGCAAAAGTTTAAGTCTTTCACCTTCGAGGTGCATATTACCTTAAAGAGACAAAAATGATGCCGCCGAATTACACGTGATAACCATGTGACTTTAATACGATTTGTGGTGAACCATTACATTTTCAGTCGTACGCTTTGGGGAACGGCATGGTTCACGGCAGGAATTAGACTGGAATCAGAGTAGAAGTGTTGTGACATTGAATTTGAATTAGCTAAAACAACAATCGCTATAACTGTTGTGATGTTTTCATCGGTCCTGTTCCAGAGCATATTTTGTCGTCCCATTCCCTAAGATATGTCGAAAACAAAGCATTACCACTACGTACACACAGCACGCCGTGTACAATTTGCAATGATATCGTCAAAAGATAAATTCTAGTCCGGAACAGACTTCTATTCTTTATTAACTATTGAACAAGGAAAGTTTCTACAAAACGAACAAGAATAATGACAGATACATCAATAGGTACAGCTAATGGAGATTTAATTAGTTAATTTTATCACAGAACAATGATAGAAATATTCTGTGAATATCATATCAGTGATCTTCTCCCAGCCCTATATTTCCTCTTGTACATTCCGTTCACCCACGAAAAAGACCTTTAACATCTCTAACCTACAAAACCATCACCTATGGTGGCCGAGCATTTTCATACGCGTCACTTAAACTATTGAACGCTCTACCACCAGACAACAGAGAATCCCCATACTTGGACACTTTCAACAGAAAACTGAAAACGCACATGTTCTCCAGAGCAACCAAAACACTGTTTTGGGGTTTTGGTGCTATATAAACTTTGCTGATTGATGAATAACTGATTTATTGGTTGATTGATTGAAATACTGTGGAATGTAAGGGTACAGGAAATCGACAAGTGCGGGGCCAAAGTGAAGGCCCTCACAATCGAAGTGCGAGCGAATGTGAGGGCTTGAAGTGAGGGCTCTCACTGCGAGCGATAGTGAGGCTGTGAATTTCACCTTGATCTATTAAAACTTACGCTCAAAGTCACTACTCCTGTTTCACTCCTAAAACCGCGCCGATACAACCCCCAGGAAAGTACAAGGCTGCGGCGCAATGCTGTGTATGAGTGAATAGCTGAGGGTACGTAACACCTGTGATAATAGCCATGTACATACGGCACGGCATATACTGACCTGTTCCACTTACGTCTTTTTCATAAATTTTTTTCACGTTTTGTATCACGACGCTTCCGATATAAGAGATATCGTTTTTCATTATTAAAACATGCAACCCATGCGAGCAACAATTCTAACGTCCACGACGTTCGACTGGACAATGTTGACTCCAATCAACGTTCACGGATACTAGGCACGTGTATTCCGTAGACCTTGAATACAGGATCACAGTCTATTAGTTCGCAGCGTGATAGTTTAACGGCGTGTACATGTACATTTATACTGTTTATCGGACGACGCCGCGACATTACTGTGGGATATTTACAGCTACTAGACTATACAGTATCGAAATACGATTGTTTTTGTCATATCTTTAAGTTCGTAAAATCCACGATATATATATATATATATATATATATATATATATATATATATATATATATATATATATATATATATATATATATAATAAGAAACTTAGGTTGACACACACTACCACACCTGGTTATTAGGTTCCAAACGTATTTATTATACCTCAAACACAACGTTTCGCTCTAAATTTAGAGCTTCTTCAGGTGTTTTCTACAATAAAAAGTACGAACATAAAAATAACAATGGTTGAATTGTGTAGGAAAACGAGCAATGTAGAGTTATAAGTCTGTGAAAATCTGGAAATGTACATGAATGACAGGAGAGAGACTAAAAAATTACAATGGTTGAATTGTATAGGAAAACGAGCAATGTGGAGTTACAAGTATCTGAAAATCACAACCAGGTGTGGTAGTGTGTGTCAACCTAAGTTTCTTCTATCTCCACCCCACTCCACGCTCCACTGGGGATCACCTGATTTCCGACAGTTTCCGATACCCGAAATTGACGTTAAAACTGAGCGGTGACCATGAACGGTTAAATCATAGACAATAGAGGGTGAACTGTTTAATGGTTAAATCCATGTAATATCGACAAAATAAAACATCGAAATGGCTAGACTTCATGGTAGAGAGAGAGAGGTGGAGTTACGCCGTCTGGAACTGATTGTGTGGTCTTTCGGGTATTGCGTTGGTTTGCACATTGACATTGTAAAGATATCGAAAATGTAAAGATACTTTTCTGAAATTTAACTAACTTTATAGCGAACAAAACCACAAGTGTTGAAGTTACTCTCAGATGTTGGTTTCACAAGTTTGCTATAAAAATAGACTATACTCAAAGAAAATGATCTCCATAGTCTTCTGTTACAAAACAATAATCTTATGTTCTTTAACACCACGTTTCTAATGATCGGTGATGTCATTTTTTATTTTTATAAACATAGATCTACGCACCTAAACGCCTTGTCTTATCTTGCCTGCCTGTCACGGAGTTTAATACTTTTTGTTTCCCAGCATACAATGTCAACTTATGAGTCGTTCATCGAGAGGCCGGTGGTGAAGTGTCACAGATGGCTCCGCTTGCAGTCGTGACCACTTGGACATAACAGCCAAATTAGATTCTTTTGAGATTTTTGTAAAGTACAGCATACAACTACTGAATTATGAATTTGTTGACCTCATAAAATGTCACCGTTCATGCTTTGAAGCAGTCTCCACGTAATAAACATGTCTCACGTTCATCGTCGTCCTTTCTGTTAATTTGCCCATTAAATTAATTCGGCGGTGATAATTTTCTGAGAGCCTTTCAATCCGTAAAAAATCACAGATAACCAGCTTATCTGATATGCATTTTGCCGTGTTCAGTTTTGATGAAAAAAGCAAATACTGGTAACAAGCTGTCATTAATGTGAATGCCTATTTACTTTGATGACAAAAGAAGACAAGTATCAGTGACAAGCTTCAAGTAAAACAATACAGGGCCAAATCATTTGTTGTTCACATCTGCAGCCTCGTCAGCTGGATCGATGGAAGGTTGATTGATATTGTTATTAGCACCTTGTCTATTTCTGATTCATCTTACCAAACAAGTACTGACACTCACAAAACAAAACTTTCCGATGATCACACCACAGATCCAATTTAAAATGGTGGAACATGAACACATGCAAAGTGCACAATAAACGTGCCTGCAACGATGAGTTTGGTCGACTTACCCGCAGTACCAACACGAAAAAAACTGACGCAAAATTTCTCTCCTTACTAATACTAGTCCATCTAAAATACATTGATTACACAACAAACAAGGATGAGAGCAACACACCTTTAAACCGAAGCCATCCGATTGTTTCGTAACGCTGGCTCATTCTTTTAAATTCGCCAAATGTATAATTTCAAAATCTATTCCGTACTTTGCAATGCTTTGTAAAACTTGTGTTCAGTCTCGTAGTCTTTAATAAAAAAACCCGGAAATTGGGATATTTACAAATCCTGCCTGTTTTCAGATTATTGACTGTTCATTAGGGTGGGTTGACGTTGTGAGCGTGAAATCAATGTGATGAGGGACCATGGATAAGTATTGAACATGTGCGTTTACGGTAGCTGAGTTCTCTTTTTGGAGGAAGTGGTGGCGCTGAGGGCCGTTTAGTCAGGTTTTTGAAGGTTTACTCGGTTTCTTCAGAGAAAACATCGGAAGTTGACCATGCAGATATATTTGCGATAGGAACTGTCGAATATTTATTATCCGTCTTTTTGAATTCATATAGTATGTAATCGTAGTGGGTGTAAATAAGGCTTGTAGCAAAATCAATGGGCATCGAACGAAATAGAGAACCGCAATGACTAACTAGCAAAGCTAACTCAGGGACGATTTCCGAACCAGACAAGTTGATGATAAAAGGTCTACCATGTTTTAATATTAAATTGCAAATGCAATTCTCAGAGTAAAATTTTTTTTCTTTTTTACAGATTAAATTTAATCTCGAAAAAGAGAGAAAACTATGCATGAAAACTTGAAATTCGCTGCAGTCACCAGTGAAATTCATAGACGGTCATTAAGACCGTGACTATGCTGTGACTTATGAAATCGCCCTTGTCCGGAGAGAAAACAAACGTCCATCGCCATTACGACGTCGAGTTGGCCCGTGACTGACTCAGCATGTCGGCCGGCTATGGCGGATATGACATCAAACAGAGTCTCATATTATGGAACAGGGGCCATATATTAAAAATACTGCAAAAAATATGGTTTTACTCACAGTTCCGTAACTTGTACTTCCATTCTACATTACTTAGCAATTCTTTACTGCTTCCTTACATTACAAAGATAATGTCTCTATGGTAATGAGTCTGTTTACCTCCCTTATATTTGTGCACCCCTTACAACAAATAGTCTCCTCACCGTAACCATTCATGCTTTTCACATCAAGCATATAGGAGTCAACAAACATCGAACACAACAATTGACAACAATTTGAAACGTAATATTTTTTGTGTTATTTGTGTCAATGTCGTTTACTTCCGCAACTTTTATTAGTGTATAGAGGAATAGAATGCTTTTTATGCATAGGGTCTGTAGAACAGTAATTTGTAATACTTTCATAACTTGTAATACTGCAGTAAATTGTAATAAACTTTGGAGTAATTTGTAATAATTGAACTATCGCAATTTGTAATAAAATTTGGATAAATTTCTAATCACAATCATTGCCGTGATTTCTAATAAAATTTGGAGTAAATCGTAAGAACCATCAGAAACACCCAAAAATAATAATTCTCAGTTACAAAAATCTATGGAAAAGTTGTTTCAATCAATACATTTGAAATGATACATGATGTGACTCTTGCAGAGTTTTAATTTCGACTGATATCACCATCTTTGGTAGTTGACTCATTTTTGTAGCATATGGGTGTGGAATTTGACATGGCTTACAAACAAATGTAAAATTTCCCGGTAGGCCTTCTCTCACCCCCTCCCCCGATAGGCCCTCTCTCACCCCCTGCCCCGGTGGGCCCTCTCTCAGCCCCTCCCCTGGTGGAAAACTTTAATAGGTGCATATACATATGCCTGATGAAAACGATAATACAGCGAATACTTTAAAATGTTTAGATGGCGGGGCATTGAGTTACGAACTCTTTATTCTTCCCCCGACAGTTTTATGTTGAAAATATATGTGAATAACATGATTGAAAAATGTCCTCTATTTCTATTTATGAGAATCATCTGGTCGGCCACACCTGCATATAATTTAATTTAAACTCACGGCCTTTTCGAAAAGGTGGCTAAAATCTGCCGTTCCCTTATTGAAATAATACGATCCCACTGACCGTAGAGGGCAGCATACCAGGACAATCAGTTTTCTTATTTCAATGCTGTCTCAAAGAAAGGCTTCAATAAGTTGATGGATTCGTGACGTACTGACTGCATCAGGTGTTGAATAAACAAGCTAAATTTGAAACTGTCAATGTGAGAGCAGTTGTCACTGTCTTGGCCAAACAGATTTTTTTTCCTATCGAACACATTCTGGTATCATCACCCAAATTAAAAAAAAATACGACAAACTAATAGTTTAGGATCCTGTTGATTTTGCCAACAATGTAATGGAAGGTTAGATTGAATAAAACCTTTGTTGTTGAGAGTAATAGAGTATGATACTCTCATATGTCTGTTGTGCTGGCAATTATTTTCGTTCTGTGTAATTTTGACAATACACATACCATCTTGTATCATTCAAACATTGTTTCATTCACACATCTTTTGCTTTGGAATATCATGTCACGTGATTCCTTGAGTGTGACGATGTAATAGATTCCCCCAATTCAACGAGACTTGCCTGTTGAAGTTTTACAAGGATTCCATGTAGTCATCATAACACGAAATGGATCACATGCCCTCCCTATCCAACCATCATAGTGTGTTTTCATGTTGACGTGTTCATTTCACCTTTAAAATGTGAAGCTACACTTACGCAATACTATGTCATGTGATCCATTTCGTGTTATGTTGACTGCATAAGATCCAACAAAACATCAACTTACAGGTCAGCATTGGTTTTCCACGAATCCCACCAACCTTTAATGAACTCACGTAAATTGATAAAGGAGGGGCGAATCACTGGGTAAAGTTGCGTATTCAACCCGTAAACGTAGATACATAGACATAACATTAGAGGGACCATGAAGTCGTCATTCACACAAGCGATCGCATCGCTCTCAGTGGCCCAAGGACGCGATATATTCATTTGTGTGATAATTTATTGCGTGCGTTACGTTGATAAAAGACGAAGAAAAGTGTGCAAATAGCATTTTCTGAAAGTTTACGAGTTGACCTTTCTCAACTTCGAAATATTGCCCGATGTTTGGGTAAGAATTCGAATAAATTATTTGACAAGCATCCCGATAGTTGGTATTTGACTATGAGCTTAATTGTTTTGAGGCGAACCTTTTCACTTTTTCACTTGTCCGTTATCATGACTTTAATGGTGAATAAGGTCTACTGGATATCCACCCAGCTGTGCAGTAAACTACCACAAGCCGTTTATCTGTACTATTAATATTTCATAAATATTAGCGATTTCATTATTTTCATTACATTTAATTCATCAAGGGTCCATGAGCTTGTTACAGATATTAAACAATCATATCGTGTTCACTGATAAAACATCAAGATGCCAATGATATGGACCATCTGTGATATGGACCATCCATGATATGGACCGTCCATGATATGGACCATCCATGACCATCCATGATATTCACCATCCATGATATGGACCGTCCATGGTATGGACCATCCATGATATGGACCATCCATGATATGGACCATCCAAGATATGGACCATCCATGATATGGACCATCCATGATCATCTAAACAGAAAGAGTGAAGAGCCGTGACGAAGTCCAAAAAGCAGACAGGAAGAAAATCATCTGCGAGAAATGAACACTGCACTTTGGTGTATGAAATCCCTCTATTTAACGAGACTAAATGTTTTGGATTAAATAAGTAGGTGAATGTCATCTGTATGGTAGATGAAGTGAAGACAGACAATTGCAGTTCTGCATGGACTAGGAGAACAAAATGCTTCTTACACGAAATTATCCTTACATTTACCGACATACATAATTGCGGAGACATTACGACACACTATAGAAATTGCCAAATTGATAATGTTCATACATTCGTGTTAGTTTTGGAAAACAAGCAGACTGAACACGAACGTGAATGTCAAACTGAAGATTCACACCAAATTAAAGGTAAGAAATCAAACAGGTTAATATACCATCAGCAAATTCACAGTCGTCAGAGGTTTACTCGATTTTGCCAAGTTCCCGATGAAATTCCTCCGACACCCAGGCCTTAAATAATGACGGCTCCCTAAAGGGAGCTGAATAATCTTTTCACAGCGTTTTTAAGTGTCACGGGATAGCTGTTCAATGCCATGACGTGTGATTTCTCATTTAATTGTGTTTTAGCAATAAAAACACGCTATACGGAATTTTCATATCGATTTATTTCGTCATATTTGAAAAAAACCAAACACAGTAAAACAAAACAATCGAATATAATACATCAAATGCAAGAATTGTGTTAAATTACAGTACCGTGAAGAAAATTAATACATAACTACATAAAAACGTGAATTGTATGTTAAAAGGAAGAGGCATATATGTTGTGTCAGTTTACAGTGATTGACAACAGTTCCAGCTGCAATCGAAATGGCTAATCTGTAAAACTACAGTGTAATTCATTTATACATTTATAAGTCAGTAATCGTTAAAAATGGGTGACAGAAAATATTGAACAAATATTCACACTGATCTTGGATACAAATGAAAGTTGGTATAAAATAAACATGTCTATTTCCAGGATAATAACACTGTGTACAATTTATTACGATGAAAGAAGCACACATGGTTTGTCGCCTTTACATATAAAACTGAAAATTACTGTCCAAGAATTACAAGTGTTAATACTGACAGCGCACTGCAAATGTATCAATGAATCTGTACAATTGTTTGGTCTACCCTTGGAAATCCGTTAAGAGCACAATAAAGTATCAGGATAAAAATATTATACACGCAATACTGAAGTTCATAATTATTTAAGAGTATTATCACAAAAATTACAATGCACTAGCTTACCGTCATTTTATAACAATTTGAGCAAAAGTGACAAATGATATACAAAATTGCAACATGCAAACAAAACTCAATACTCTCAGTAATTTTAAAGATAGTTATTCTAGGAGTACCATAAACACAATGTAACGTATCAGATATATACTATTTTCCTCTCCAATCGATTGATATTGCAATCCTTGTGTAGTTTTAATATAATAGAAAATGTCTAGGAGAAGACTTTCGGCAAATCAATTAAAACAGCTTTTGCTTTCACCCAACAGATTTATTATATTCAAAATATAACTGACTAGCATATTTACAACAAAAATGTTTTTCTGTCAATAATTCTGGAAGTCTTATCGTCGGCTGTATCCGTGTTAAGCCACAGCCTCCAGCCTTTCTTTCAGGAACTTTGGGTGTACACTTTGGAGTTTACATGATGCCTTTAACAGCGCCCTCTTTCAAAAGAATCTCACAATCTGCCGGAGGGGGCGCTTTACCGAACTCCGGCTTCACTCAAGTTTTCATGGCTGATGGCCGGCCCTCCCAGCTGGCCATCACTTGCTGACTGTCAGATCATGGACAGTCTGGAATTTACCACTGCGATCAGATGGAAATGTTTGTTGCGTATTATGCAGGAGTTTAATCACAGGATATATAGGTAATGTTTTACAAGTACATTTCACTGACAAATCAACCGTTACGGTCGTTTGTCTCTGGTGTAATTGAGATCTGATGGTTTGTCAGGACAGCGTCCAATACACAACAATCTCAATCAAAATATTCAATTGTTGCAAGTTTGGAAAATTAGAAAATCGCTGTTTTTTGTTTGCAATGAAACTAGTCAGTCCTAGCAAAGTACGGAAATCAATTTTTAGTCCGATAGCACGTTTGGAATTAAAACAGTTGAATTTTTAACACTGCATTTTCAAAATCAATTGATTGTTTTCATTCATTCATTATGAAAGTTACTCATATTTTGTTCACAAAAAATTCTCATCATGGATTCTGGTCACTATAGACAAGTCTAGCGACCCATACACAACAAAATTTTAGCCCACACTTGATGTCTAAATTTTGTAATTCTACCAAAAATTGAGAAATTCTTATCATGACCAACTTTACTTGGCATTGCAGTGACGTCACCAATTCAAACTGCTCATTGCAATCAATGCATTTATGAAAATGTCAGAAATTTTTCACCCAAATTTTTAAAATTTGGTTTTCAACCACCATAAACGTGTCCATCGAGTTGTGAACAAGAAATTTTTAGCCACACTTGATGCCTAAAATTTCTGCATTTTGAGAAAAATGGAGAAAACCTACTGACCTACTTTACTTGAAGTCAACAAAACAATCGATGACGTCACAGATGCAGACCGTCCATTGCTTTCAATGCATTTTCAAAAAATTCCTGAAATTTTTACCAAAATTTTCACAATTCTGATCCGGATGCACATGAAGTTCTGTGTCGAGTTGAGGACAAGAGATTTTTAGTCCAAACTTGGGGAGTAGGATGTGAAAAATGTGTTAAAAATGGTGATATTTTGATGAGATTGTAATGCATATCTATGTTGATACAGAGTATACACTGATTTGGTGGTCGGACCACTCTGTGAGAGCAATTGTTGTTGTGACGTCATCATTGACTGCAATGAACTCTGGGTAAAACACAACACCTTCAAATAATACACAATCCAATTGTCCATCAGATCTCAGTTTTACAATGCCATTACTCTGCCATGTACAAATATAAATATTGCCGTGTGAATCAACATCAAAGCCCAGTGGAGACTTTAACCTATCATTGCGATATGAATTCAGAAAATTCAAATCAGAATCTAAAACATGAATGACATCTTTGTCTCTATCTGACACTAAGAGATGGTTGTTGCTAGTAGCCATTACAGAGTGTGGATCACTGAATTTATCACTGACTCTTGCAACAAGTTTTCCGTCTTTGATGTTGTATTTGATCAAACTTTTACCTTTCCTGTCAGTGACAAAAATAAATGATGCCATTATAGTAATGCTCCTAACCTCAATGTCTGCACTTTGGGGAATAATTTGAATAATTTTTTTATTTTGGTCACAAATAATTATTTGGTTATTACCGATGTCAGTGATAAAGGAGTGACCATCA
>LD344958.1:0-10608 GCA_001465055.1 Ptychodera flava
CATATTTTGAGTGATTGTGTACATACAGTGCGTCTGTGCAGCGTATCGATATTATGCTTATGTTCAGCAAGGAAGTAAATGAGACACACACATTGACTATGATGTAATGTTCCTAAAACAAGGACACCGCGACAGAGTAATTTTTCATGATGTAAACAAAAAACAGCAGTAATCCTGGCAAGTCTAGTGGAAGGACTGTAGTACCATACGAGCAGCTCGTCGACTAGAGGAGAGACATATCCAGAAATAGGAAATTGTCCAAACATACAGAGAAATACAGATTTTCTTCAATCTAAGATGACAAACTTACACGATTTTACCCAACATGTTTTGGGGGGGAATTGCTCATACACTTGCCCGGATATGGGGAACTGACACTCAGTACTGTTCTACATTGTATAATATCCTGAAAGGTTTACGGGAGGCTTGGAGATTTATTTGACAATTATTTACCCTGAATCATGTTACTGCAATAAGAATAAGGCAGCTGGCAAAGATTTTTCGGAATCTAAGTCTGGAAGGTTAACTTCTGAACGATTTCGCAACATATTCGAAATTGTCAAAAATACTCTGATTGTGATCTGGCGAGGATGGTTCCAGTGTAAAGTCATACTTCTAGTGATTTGTCGTACTGAAAGTAGATGATGCAAAATGAAAATGTTCCATACGTTGTTGCTAGGTATTTCAACTCTGACAACAGATTGATCGGGTGTAAAGTAAATATATGCTGCCGAAGGTTTAGAATGGGGAATCGGCGCTGTTTACATTATTGTAAGGTAGTTTTCCTGAGAAACGACTACATTTATTGCAGCTGTGTATTTTGAACTACCACTCTGAAACCAACCTATTGATGACATTCTGTTAACTCGCATTATCTTGCAACACTGCACGGGTAAATTACATTCAAGTACCAACACCAATTGATGTCTACAAAGCGCTTGTCCTAAATAAATATGGTAAAGGTGTATGGGTGTATCCTGTCCGTACAACGACTACACGTATAATTCTCAATGAACTGCTACTGCCACGTTTATTACCTCGTATTTAATTATCGATGGATAAAAGATGCTCTACAGGCAGACTGCAAATATAAAACAATGAAGTAGCTTGTTTTGCTCCCCATGTATTAGCTTGGCCAGTCTTAAGTAACGTGACACCCGTTGCATCAATCTCCTCGCACACTGTAAAGTTAAGTGTTCAAGGATAGAACACCAATTAAACGCCTTTTTGTAACACTTTTTGAACGCGTCCAGACGTTCAGAAATTTAAAGTGTATGTCCCGCATAAATTCAAAGTTAATTTTGCTTAAAATGAGCCATGCTATATGATTTTGCCACCCCTACTTTATCAAATAAATGCATCACCCCAATGAAACGACGCGGTTAAATATTATTATTATGCAATATGTTGTGCGACTTTGAAGTTAGCTGCCATTCGGGTCGTTTCGGAATTCGCGGGCATTGCCACCGGAAATGACGTAACTAATAGAATGTACGAATGCTTACCGCTGTGGCTTCAACATGGTGAGAAGTTACGCCTTTTGTGGCTGAAGTAACTGCAGCCATTGTCAGTTTATTGCATTTTAGGATGATGTATTAGCCGCATTTGACAAAATTACAAGAAAGGGTCGGAAAAGAGGCATTCAGACAAGCGTTTTCTGCGGTGCACATTTTCGAGTGCCATGACTTAGAATAAACACGGTTCGGAAGCCAGATGTACGGTAAGATAGACTTTAATTCCTGGAGTTACTACATCGATTATGTAATCGCAATGCCGTACCAGTACGACCATTGTCACCAGAAAGCTTCGCGTGTATCATCATCAACTGTGGACAAGAGCGAGAACAGCATCAGCAAGATTGCGACAGGTTGCCCAAAACAAGGGTGCGGGGGCCGCGGAGAAGTATGGCCGTGTTTACATCCCCCAAGACTGATCGCCGATTCAGATGCTTTACGAAAGTGATTGTAAATAAATAAATGAATACAAGTACTAGATCTCATGCATGTGTGACTCTATAATTAGTAACGTTAGGAGATATCTAATTTTATATTCCTAAAAAGTTTACGTAGTGATTGACTGACACTTTGCGAGACTGAACGATAGGTTGTGTATAATACAGCACGGCGCTGCCAGTAACAGTGACACAACGTGTAGCAAAGAAGTTTATACTGTTGACGAAGCAGTCGCGTTGTCGTCATCTGTTCCCTTCTGCTCGACTAAGTCTCCCCTAAAATATTTTAGCTTCTTTGAGAATTTCGCAGTCATGAAACAATGAACACTGTGCTTTATATCGCTGACACTTAATCAAGAAAAAAAACTGCGGAAGCGTAGCTGATCACTCCGTCACAGAAATGGCCGGCTGAGCCGCCCGGCCCCGGGTGCCAGTGTGCCCGATATTTACATCATGTCAATTTTAATTTATCTCTTCCCGAGAATTTGGCTAGACATGTCTTTACGGTCACATATTTTTAAAAGTGCCAATGTTCATGTGAAGTTTTATAACGCCAAACTGAAGATTTTGCGGCGAGAATACTACCTTTGGTGTTTATGCTAACATGACCCTCAGCCTGTTCCACTTCCAGCTGTTGATAGGAAAGATGTGTGTTATGAACGGTGGACAATTTTCAACTTGATCTCTACTACATTTATCTACAAGCGTCATGGTGTAATTCAAATTTTTTATATACAGATTTTGAACGAGGCAATTTGTGTTGAGAAGTAATAATAAGGTGGGATGGCAACTCCAGACATATTTATATTTTGTTAGCTTGCGGTTGTGTGAACGGTAGTGCACTGGTGTGTTTCACTGTGGTCACGGTGGGCTTGTCACTGACGCGACGGTCAACAAGAGTTCCGCTCTTGTTCTCGTTTAGGTTAAGTTTCCGACTGTTAAAATTTGCAGGCCTGTAAATTCTGAACAGCTTTGTCATATTTTCTGTGACGATGATATTCTCAGTTCCACTGCTTTCACTCATGAAATTATCACTATCTCCATAGTCAATGCACGAAGTCACCATCACCCGTTCTATTAGTGACGTCACAGCTACTTACGCCAAAACGGGGCGAGCTCGGCAATTTCCGGAAAATGTCGCCATGATGGAACTCGAAAAGTGCAACTTTTCCCGTGTTTTCGTCGAAATAACATAATACAACCGTCTAAAAACCGCTCAAATAAGCTTCAGTTTGTGTGTAAATGTTTGTTTTATTAATACCAATTTCATTGACAACCAGAACTATAGTATATGCCCCAAGTCAAACGAAAAAGTCTCAAAATGTGGCAGGACTCACCCTTTAACACTACGTGTTCAACTAACGTTCAATTTTTGAACACACGTGTGCAGATTTTGAACACTATCTGTTCATCAGACATTACATTGAACACCATGGTGTTCCATATCTGAACACACATTGCACATGAAATGTGTTCAAAAAATTGAACGCATTTACGCGTTCAAAGGGCTGTAACACTTTTTGAACGCATGGACGCCGTTCAACGATAAGTGTGTTAAAGGACAGAACACATGATATACACTTCAGGGATGTTCAAGCCTGGAAATAACATAACGGACCACTTATATCCAGTAAAATTATTTTATTCTAAAAATGCACAAAAATTCCTTGAGTAAAATACAATTATTTAGTGTAAAATGGGAAATTAAACATTGTCACTTTGTAAAATTCGTCAGAGGAAAACACCAACGGTGTAAACACCTTCAAATCAAATCACAAACATGAGAAAACCCTTATAAACACTGTAGATCGTTTTCAAAAAAATGAACAAAGTAATGATAAAACAGGTTTAACTTAACTATTACGGATTACGTTATACAATGTATGTTCATTACTTGTAAAAACGTACAAAAATATCTGTTTTGAAAAAGCTCAAAATTTGGCTTACTTATTGTGTTGAAAACACGTATTCGTATGAAATGTTTACTCCGTTTTTTAAAGATGGTTGAAGACATTTCCTCTTGTATAGACAATTGTAAACTTGGAAAAAGGTTAGTCAAGGCTTCTCTGATGCACATGGTACATAGTTGTCCACACTAAAGTAAACACAACATGTCAAGTTGTCACAAAGTGTCACAGTAAGACACAACATGCTGAAAGTTGGTAAAGGGGCCGTCCTTGGAGATGTAAAACCCATTTCCTTGTCCCAGAAGATTTTTGCAAAAAAAATAGCAAAATTTGCCTCAAAAATACAAATTTGCGTATTTCACCATAACTTGAACATATGTGATTAGGGTAATCCCCGGAAACCTGTACTCCAAATATTAAAGGAATCGCACGGGCCGTTTTGAAGAAAAAGCTTAGGATGTAAAAAATTGAGGACGATGCCACACATTCACCAATTAGATAAGCTCTGAGTCGCTAACAACACAGCTAAAAACAGTTACAAATCGAGAACAAAAGACGTGTTGATCTACAATACAAAATAACCTAAGATTTGGTAGCAGGCTATGATCAACTAAATGTTGCTGGAGCATAGCCTTCAAACACGTGACGTCTCCTTCATCAGATGCTAATTAAAGCAGAAAGCGACAGAAAATCAGAGTGAAAAATTCAGAAAATTCAGAAATTCAGAGTGTACATTTTTCACTCTGAATTTTCTGTCGCTTTCTGCTTTAATTCTTCATTCCATTCTTGAAGCTGATGAGGGAGACTATACGTATTTGAAAGCTTACTCTCCAGTAACACTTAGTTGATTATAGCGTTCTTCCAAAGCTCAGATAAATTCAGAACAAAAATACAAAACTTATCACTTATTACCCGTACACTCATCTTCTTCAATTTCTGTACCATCAGTTTCTGTAATAACTCTTCGATTACCAGCTAAATCCAACTTTTCACATCCTGAAAATAATGCAACAATAGGTAATATGGCGACACGAGACTTTAAATGAAAGACAAGGTGGCCTTATAAGGTTCAGGAAAAGGGGTGACTTTGATATACAGTGCCCCTTTTCGATACTGTTACAAAATATTGGCTTCTTCTCGTCATCAACTGATGAAAAGTAAAAGAAAGGCCAACTCTCATATGCTGAAACAATATAGTGTACACTCTGCGATGTTTAACTAATGTTTTACATGCGATTGTGATTACTAAAAGATATGTGTTAGCTGTGATTACGCAGCGGTGTGTGACATATCGATCGCGCTCTGTCAAGGACCATCGCCACAGTTTTGCGGTGATGACCCTTGACCAGAGTGCGATCGATACGCCATGGCCAAAAACACTGCTGCGTATTGACAGCTAGTGTATGTTATACCAGCCACTGAAAGAAAAATAGCGTTTCTTCACGTATTTCAGCTATTCCAAAGTACTATACAAATAAATTCAAAGGATAATAGTACAGATGCTTCAAAATTTAACACCTTTTACTATTTTGGAGAGAAAACTTACCCTTTCTTGTCTTGCATCCGCACGATCACGACTTCAGCGTGCATTTACAAGAAAAATGTCGCAACTTCCGTTTTGATGCTTGACGGGATAAGAAAAGGCACCAAACTTGAACACAAAGTGTTAAGAAGTAGAACGCCTCGTGCACGCCGATGTTAAAATTTAAACGTTCATGGTGGTTATCTGATTTTCTTTTCACAATTTCAAAATTTCAACCCGTAATAAACGTGTAAGATTATTTTGTAGGCTTCCTTTTTTAGCAAAAACATGCTTTCAGTAATTTTAGATCGGAGATATTTTTCACTTAGTGGGAAATTCGTTATATCAAAATCCTTGTACGTTTGCCGGACAGCGATGCAGAAGTAAATTTAATATAGACATAGTAAAGTGAAAAACACTAAAGATTGTTAATTGTTTTGTAGTATAATTGTAACATTTTTGTAATGTTGAGTTTTTGAACACTTGAAGGAGATGGTTGTTAACACTCCGTGTTCAGGTTTAGAACATCACTGTTAATAATATGAACACTAGTGTTAACAATATGAACACTAGCCGTTCAAATTTGAACACCGACGTCTACATTTTGAACACGTAAAGACACGTCTGGCGTCCGCTATTTTTGCAGTGCAGACATTGAAGGGTGGGGTGGCAGCAGTGCGGCATAGATAATTCTAACAAAGTTAGAGGGTCTCCGAGTCGTTCACCGCGCACCCCACCAATCTCAATAGTGTTGCCACTGCTGAGACTCTCAGGTAGATTATAATTATCCACGCCGCGCACAATCTCTGTACGGAGATTGGCTTTGTATTTGACCAAGGTATACCTGCCTTTATTTACGGTCAATAAATTCTCCACACAGAGACATCTACCAAAGAAAATTTCCATTTAGTTATTTCTTAATAACTTCTTGCATATTTTTATGTCCTGAAATCGAAGAAATGTTACATCACTTCATAGTAAAACATTCAAGTATAGGTTACCTAAGTTTACATTTATAAAAACGAAATTACAAGAATTTTGATAAATTGCTTTCAACATATGGATATTAATCTAGTATACTTGAAACCGTTTGTTCTATCAGTAAAGCCAACCATAATCTTTCACTTTTCTCGAAAGAAGCTAAAGCTGATGTACACATTCTACAGATCTCCCTCGCTCAATGTACAAAAATACCCCACATGGAGGCGCCATACAGCATAGCTTCGAAAACGGTACTTTTGTTATTCCGTGGACAACAACCGAAATTGTTCCCAATAGAACAAGGACAGATTGTCAGCAGTGGCTGGCCAGCTTCCATTTGTATATAGAGGGGGAAAGGCCAGAATTCCTGGATGTAGAGCTTAAAATTATTTCGCATATTTACTCTATCTATAAAGACTTTCTTCAATCAACGTTTCATTGCTCAGCAAAGAATGCACGAAAACGAGATTATTTGGCTTACATTCAATAATAGTATTCTTACTCTTTTCGGCATTTGATTTGAAGGTATGAAACTTGGTGATGTTACATATGAGATGTCAACAAGGTGATGTTACTTTTGTCCAGTACAATAATGCTAATATGCAATTCATCGACTGATGTATATATAATCATATATCCTCGAGGTTCTATGATATAATACACTTTGTGTTAGTGATGAATATTCTAGACTGAGTGTGATTAATTTTTCTTTCAGTCTTCCCATATCTTTCGCTATGATTTTCCAACTTTAAATGTGTAAACCATTAATAGCCGTATTTTGCTTCAACGCCGAGCACGGGAACATCTCTATTGTATATACAATTCAAGGTGTACTGCAAATTATGTGTTTGTTTCATCATGAAAAATTATTGTGAAAGTATTCCATTGATTGAACTGATTTGCAGATTGTACGATGAAAAGTTGTTACAGAGCATAATTTTGCCATAATGATCGCCTAACAGAGGATCGGTTGAACCTTGCCCCAAAATCAGGTATAGGGCCTCCTGTGTGAATGTTGGTGTGCCAAAATATTAATTGTTACCATAATGCATGTCATCTGTCGTTAGATAGCGCTATCCACACCACGTAGGCTTGCCACGTCTAATGTGGGTGATGTATTGTATTCATACTGGCATCTTTGCACACCGGCTGTATTTTCTGTGTACAAAGTTTAATTAATACTCATATTTGACCGATGCTTCCTGTGATATAACATATATGAGGATCTCTGTGACATGAACTAAATTTAATTTTCATACCCGAGTATGGTAACATCATTGTTTTACGCATAAATGTCCATAAATTATCATGAAACATTTAATTTCGGTTAAATGCTTTGAAAGTACTGAATGAAGTCCGTGACGGCATTCAACTCATTACAGCTGTATGTTTACGAACTATAAAGTGGAGGAATATTAGCTTTCACGGTCCCAGAAGGACTGAGTTCTAATGTAGTGATCAAACTATTGACAACCTTACAGATATTCAGGATGGTTTCGGTCTTTTCGACTTTTGTTTCAATTTGCTGGCAAAATCTTGTCGCCGGTGTTCAAAAAAGTATAGACCCCCCTGCATTTTTTGTGAAAAAAAGATGACCCCCCCCCTTTGTCAGACGAAAAAAATTGATGACCCCCCTGAAATATAACCAAAACCCATATGTCAAATTTACCTGCATGGTTTGGATTTGAACTCCGGTACGCGGCGCACTTTATTCGTGTAGCAGAGATGCCAATGCACAAACTTCTCAGCCACATCCATTGAAACGTCTATTAATTAGGACGACTGTAAGGCAATTTTTAACTTTATTTCCATAGACAACTCATGTCCATGGACATTGTATAAAGTAAACTTTATTGGAGTGGTTCGCCAAAGGCAGCCCTCCGGTTAAGAGGGTCATGGGCTATTACGTAAAGCAGGGGTTTCATTAAGTTTTGAAGTTGGGGGCTAGAATGGAAAAGTAGGCGGCTTGCAGCTGCCATGACCACAAAGCGGTCGTCGTGGGGGAGGGTCCGGGTGGGGATGTTCCCCCCTCCCGAACGAAGGCCGGAAACCCTGGAAAATGAGCTAAAATTTACTTTTTACAGCTTATAGTCACTTGAATTTCTAGTATTTTCAGGAGAATTGTCAGCAGTGTTCCAGGGCAATTTGTGTTCATATCATAAAAGCCATTTCCTGGGAGATTAGGCCAAAATATGACAATTTATAATTAAAAATGATAAAATGTGGTAATGTTGACGATAATTTGAACAAAGAAAACAAGTCGTTAGAGCCTCTATGCTTTTAGGAGGTAAACTATAATAATTCACTATTATTAATGATATAAATTTGATATGTAGATGATATTATACAGTGTTACATCAAGACAGGGGGATAGGGGATTCCCCTCTGTTGAAATGATGGCACCCCAATTAATTTGTCAAGGGGACCACTCGCTCCTTCCATGAAATGGTGCCAGTCACACCTTAGAGGTACAAGTAGAAGACATGAACTGGTGAAATGCCCCCGAAATTTTCTGGTAAAGGGGAAAATCCCCTCGTTGATGCCATCCTGGATCAAATAATCGCAATCATACCAAGCCATAATCCAATGACTGTAGGTCAGAATTCGTAAGACAGTAGTTGTAAACATAGACACAAAACAGCACAGAACAGACTGTAAATAGACAGTACACAAACAAAGTCAAATTCATGAAAGAAAGATATATGGACCTCTGGCCAGAAGACCAAGAAGTGATGTCAGGTGTTTCGAAAATAGTAAGCGCATCCTGCCCCACATGTGGCACCCGCCATATATCAATCTATAAGTCAGATAGGTAGTGGTCACTAAGGCCACACTCATAATGTTATGCTTAAAATTAAGAACCCTTATGTTTGGTATGGAAATCTGTAGATGAAGAACTTTGATACCACTGGAGAGGTAAAAAGGATAATTTATATAACGAATAATGATAAAAATGACAATCATTACCATATTTCGCAAATAGAATCAAAGATCCTCAAGGTTATTTGACTATATGGGTATGCAAAGTAAGAACCTTGATGTAAGATATGAAAATCTGTACGTTCAGAAGTGCACATTTGGATTTATAACCTGACGATCGCTTTTGAAGTGAATTTAGAGGTCTGATCGTATTGTAACCACTCTGGGCGACGTTCTTATCGGCGTCGATAGACCGAAGAGCAGCACATATCATACGTCCAGCTGGTTAAACTCCTTCACAATTATGCCTACCGCAGTGCAACTCACATCGGCTTACTAAAATTTCAACTGTAATCGAAAGTTTTTCGTGAGAAAAAATCAGGTTATTGCCTTCGAAAACAGTTTAAATCCACGTAATTATCCTTCTCTTGTTTCTAGGTCCACTTCAAAACCGAGGATCGTACAGCGAAGCTTGACCTTGCGATCGCTTTCGTCTTCATTTGTTCATCGACCATTTTGAGTTTAGCTAACGACGGCCGACAGGTGTAGTACGCACGTTTTCATTAGCGTATATAAAGGTCACAAAATAGGAATCAGCAATTCAGGTACCCAATAGAATCGTCAATTGCAATTCCGATTTTTATTGAGGCAGTGTACAAGGCGATCGTAGTAGTCGCTCGTCTTCTAAATTTTTTTTTCACATAAAAGCCGTTGAAAAGTTTGATTACACAGCTTGTGAAACTTGTCCGTATCATTTCAGAAGGTAAAAAATATTTTAGCTATGAAAGAGTTCAAATTTCCAAAAATGTAGCCAGCGAGATCGTGAGAGTAACCGGTCAATTTCGCCGGCTGCCGGCTCTTAATGAAACCCCTGTAAAGTCAACTTTATTCTAGTGGGCCACCAAAGGTGGCCCGCCGGTAAAGAGGGTTGATCATGGCTATTGCATAAAGTAGACTTTACAGGACAGGGCCGCTGAAGGCGCGCGGCCATTACCATTATTCAGTGCGTGATCCCAGTGGTCCCTCAAAAATGTTTCTAATACAAGCCACGGCTTCAATTGGGAATTTTACAATAAGATTGCCGTGGGGTATTACATAAAGTCAATTTATTGTAGTGGGCCGCCGCAGGCGACCCGCCGGTAAAGAGGGTCAGATCATGGCCATTGCATGAAGTAAACCTAATTGGAGTGGGCTGCCAAAGGTGTCTGCCCGTTAAGAGATTCATGGGTAATACATAATGTATATTTATTGTAGTGGGCCGCCGAAGGCGGCCCGCCGGTAAAGAGGGTCGATCATGGCCATGGCATAAAGTGAACTTTATTGTTGGT
>LD344958.1:13232-38827 GCA_001465055.1 Ptychodera flava
ATCTGGGATGTTTTCAGGTCCCGAATCACTATCGCTTGGGGGCCTGTGTTTCGCATTAAGAAGAGATAGTTCGAAAGTTTGTCCAACGCTTGTAAACGCAAATATTTCACTTTGTATCACATCACACCATGGCAGCATCTTTGTGTAAAATTTCTCAAATATGAACAGGTATAATCAGGTATTATTGTTTTTAAAGTCCGGCAACCCAGTGACATTACGAACGATGGATTGGGATTTTGTCAGGCAGTGTTTTGTAATGTTGAAGGGAATCTTTGATGTACACTTTCTATACCACCTTGATAGACCTTGATAGACGCCCTATTTTAAGTATCCATGGTTTTTACCACCACTTTAGTGTAGCACAGGCCTCGTCTGCGAATAGTTTAAACTGTAAACTTGCAATCCCCAAACGATAGTGGTTTCAAGGCATCTAAAGTATTGCAGAGTTTCTCAGCAGCTGTACTTAATAAAGCATTGAAGTTCAAGGGTAAAGATTTTTACGGGTGAACAATAAAGGCAAATATATTATCAATCGTTATTCTGTACTTAATCAAGTACGTTCACGTTACGACTCAACCTCTGTCAATCTTTCGTAATCGGAAAGGAGCTGCATTATATGTATATTATGACCTTTCTGAATATTACTTCATGTGAAGGGTACACTTTACTCAAATTATTACACATTCAAGACATCGCGTTGAGTACAGGACAACACTTGACTTTAACGATACCGTCCAAGCACACCTTTTATATCGTGACCAAAAATTACACCACAATACTTCAATACCTCGTGATTTGCTAGCTGTGTTGTTATCATTTCAAGTTGAAAAAGAAATTATACATTGTGACTAACGAAAAATTTCCAAATTTTCAAATAGACTCAAAAGGTTTTACTCTTGCTAGATAGAGGGCACACTGGTTAGAGTCGGGGGTGTATCACCCCAATATGTAATAATTAACCCAATATGTAATAACACTTAACCAATATGTAATACTAACCCAATATGTAATAACACTTAACCCAATATGTAATACTAACCCAATAGGTAATAACACTTAACCCAATATGTAATAAAAATGAATTTTTGATATAATACTGACCAAAATAAGTCTAAAATATGCATAGCAACCATGATCAAGCCCCTTCACAACCTGCAGCATTTCTAAAATTTGATAATTTTTCAAAGGTTTTTCGAGTTTTTTTTTACCCAATATGTAATGCTAACCCAATATGTAAGATATAAAGGAAAATGAGGGAAACTCCACACATCGGCTCTACCAAGATTGTTTATTATTACGTTATGGAGAATAAAAGGATCATTGCATTTATTTTGTGTGGAATACATGGCGAGACACCGGTGAATCGATAGTGCTTTGACCCTAGTCATGTGATCTGGGTCCCCGGTAAACCGGTTTGTTGATTGAGTGATTCGTCTTAACGGTGTTTCGGAACCAAAAATGGGGTTCCTTCATCAGTCGCTCTCTTGTTTTGTATCCCATCCGCTTGGTTGTGTAATGAAGTCATCCTCGTCCTCGAGGAGGAGAAGCCAGATTCGTTATTGAGAGAGTTAGCCACTATAGACTGACTCTATAGTGAGTGATCCGGTGTGTGGTGTCATATTATAATTAACATGACCCAGCATCGACCGGAGTTTCTGGACGCTTATAAGGATTTTTGTTTTAGGGCATATTTTGAGCGTTGCTAGTGCTCGTTATGTTAACAGTAAATGTTGTACTAATCTGTCAACGATTAGTTTGTTTTAGGCATCCGAACTTTTAGTTTTGTGTCAATTTTTCGTGGACTTTGTAATAGATTTCGGGTCGATATTGGTGCCTGCTTTCCGGTGTTTGAAAAGCATATTGTGAAGGGCTGTTTCGAGAAATAAATCTTGTTTCTCTGTGTTTAGCCATTCCCAGGTTTCATGGTTTTATTAACAATATATGCTGTAAACGGCCTTTGAAATCGGTTTGGTCTGAGGAGAGTATTGGTTTATTTAATTCATGCCGCCAACTTTGATTACTTATATGGCAGCTCTCTCAGATTTTGATTTTCTTTGCCAGATGATGTTTCCTGTATTGCTCAGCAATCTTTTCAGTTTGGTTTATTGTAGTACCAATTCGATGACAGATTGCATCTTGGTTTTATACGAGAAAGTGGTATAAAATGAAGACAAAAAAAATATTCAGTTTCCCCGTTGTTAAAACCGCTATCGTGAAACCTTTTAACTATTTAAGCGATATGGGCAAAGTGTATTTATTTTGCATAATCACACCGGACTTTTCGATTGTTGTTCCGGATATCGACGGAATGCTTACTCCTTCACATGCATATGTAATACTAACCCAATATGTAATAACACTTAACCCAATATGTAATACTAACCCAATGTGAAATAACACTTAACCCAATATGTAATACTAACTCAATATGTAATAACACTTAACCCTATATGTAATAAAAATGAATTTGGGATATAATACTGACCAAAATAAGACTAAAATATGCATAGCAACCATGATGAAGCCCCTTCACAACCTGCAGCATTTCTAAAATTTGATAATTTTTCAAAGGTTTTTCGAGTTTTTTTACCCAATATGTAATGCTAACCCAATATGTAAGAACATTTCACCTACTAAGTAATAATGTTCGACCCAATTTTGTAATACTAAACGAATATGTAATAACATTCTAATGGGTTCATCTACTGTTTACAGGAACGGGATAATGGATGTATGTTCGTGAAATAATTTGGCGGAATGGAAGGAAATACTGAGTTTTAAAAATTAGGATATGATATGATTGATAAGTTAAAGGTGCTGCCGGTGTAAATTTGATGATTTTCACTATATGTCAACTGCAGTTTCATGCTCATCTCTAAAACGCATGTTGAGATAAACAGGGTACACACATGTGCAGACTGCATTGCTTCTTTTCACAACTATAATTTCGTGTGATTTAAAAAACCTTTAAAAATAGATATGCTTTTCAAAATGTGTACACAATGTGTTGACGGTTGAGAGCGTCATTAATGTTTTAACTTAGTAAATAGAGTAAAATAAGAAAAATAAAGATTGAAAATAAAAATTGAGGTTTTGGGTTCTAACCGGTTGGAAACAACGTATAATAATTTTTACAATATGTAAAATTTTCTAAGACAATGTGTTAAAATTTTATTACATATTGGGTTAACCCAATATGTAATAAAACGTCCATCCATTCTCTATGGGGACGTTATTACATATTGGGTTAACCCAATATGGAGAATACCAAAAATAGTTCAATGAATTTTTCTTTTTATCCAATAAAGTAAGACTTATATACGAAAGGCCGGTATTATCATTCAATCGAAGTTGGTCACTTCAGCCTTTCAGATCTACCATGTATAGTTTCTTCTCTTTATTAATCCGTGGAAACATTTCTGTCAGGATAATATTCTCGTTAATTTGCCCATAATGTTGTGATATTACACATCATATTAATATATCAGTAGTCGCTTTCCTATTTACCATAAATTGTGTTTGGTTTTATGAATGTTGACAGCCATAAGCGTTCCGCATGTAAACAAACAAGTAAAAAATTTGAACCATTGCTGTTATTTTCTGAATGTCGTCTGGTCAGGAACAAGCAATATTGGTGAAACTTTTCATTCCGTCATGAAATTATTGCTAAATGATTATAAGAAATGTGTGTGTTTTCAGGTATTTTCCGCTGTACGAAAATTAAGGCACAATTAAAATTAAAATTTAAATGCTCGCCGACGGCTTGATTATGGTACGTGGGCGTTCCTAGTTTTTTAGCAAGTTTACTGATCTCAATAATTGTTGCCGCTTTCATCTACAGTTTTGAAGTGTTTTGGCCATACAGGGAGGTGTTGATGGTTGTTAGGCATTTTTTGTATTGTTATGCTTAGTATTATATCCCAAGTTAATTTTATTATATATTGGGTTAAGTGTTATTACATATTGGGTTAGTATTACATATTGGGTTAAGTGTTATTACATATTGGGTTAGTATTACATATTGGGTTAAGTGTTATTACATATTGGGTTAGTATTACATATTGGGTTAAGTGTTATTACATGTAGGGTTAGTATTACATATTGAGTTAAGCGTTATTACATATTGGGTTAGTATTACATATTGGGTTAATTATTACATATTGGGGTGATACAGGGGGCATGTCAATTTTATGATTGACTCGCTTTTATATGTGAATTACCTCCGGGTCCTTTCAGATATTACCAAATCCTACATGCACCATTACTGTGATACACATGAGTGGCTCAGTTCCAGCTCACTGTGGCTCAGTGGCGGCAACTCAACAGCCATTTTACAGTGTTGGTGTTGTGTCAAGACTCTAAAATATGTTTGAAGTATCATGGCAAGCTGCAGTAGCACCACTCAGCGCTATTCCTTGTCAATGTATGACGTACACAGAGAAACAAACGTACTCTTCATGAACATAAGCATATGTGTACATTACACACTGGCAGTGATCCTTAATTAGAGCTCTAAGTATTGATATTTGGCATAGAATAGTGGTGTTGATTATGTTGAACCCGACTATTCAGCCTTAGGCCCTTAAAAAAGCTGTGGAAGTGTGTAACTGATCATATCTAAAGCAATGGGAGACTTTTAAGCCATGGCCAGGTCCAGGGTGACTTAAACCTTCCGGGACTGTATGTTTTGTATTATGTTTACCAAAACTTTATTCTCCAATTTAAAAAAAACCATTTTGTCATTTTTGTTTTCTGGTTGTACTATATGGAAATCATTGTCATAACATCAACATAGAATTTTGCTGCACTGAACAGATCATAGAAACAACATTCATTGTTGATCTTTGGTTCCAATACTAGTATGTACCAATTCTGATCAAATGTGAGCGACACCGTATCGTATCATTGGCGGTATTTTTGTAATCCACATTTATCCAAAACAGTTGCCTTGTGTCTGTATGTCAGTATCTCAGCAGGGCTCTAACAGCTGCTAGGTCGCTTGTTTTTATTTTAAACCATCATATTAGAAAAAAATAATTATTGAAAGATAGGGCCACTGCAGCTTCACTAATGTGAACTACACTAGCTTATGTTATGATGCATTATCCTTTCAGGTTTGTTTAGTGTTCACACGTGCCATTTGAAGTAAGGTAAACAGACTCTGGTGGTCAGCATGGAAACATTCACAGATGAATCATACAGCCCATATGTTGTTATGGTGGACGTTAAAAAGGATGATTTCAACAAGAATAACGTAAGTATCAAGTATCTTAAAGTTCAATAAATACTTACGTTTGATTCTAACACACACAACAATATTATCTTTATCTCTTTGTGGGTTCGTTGCCAAATTTCCCACATATCTAAGAGGGTCTGCCAACTTACATTTGGGCAACTAACTGCAGTGGAGACGGTGTGTTTTTAATTGAATAGCAGCCTAGCAACTATCTGTAACTACAATTTTCAAAATCAGTTGAAGAAGTTTTAGAAAAAAAATTGTTCCATTGATACCCTGACTTTGTGTATTTCATTCTGCCAGAAAGTAAGAGATGACAGAATAAAGAAGAACTCTTCATCTCATATAACCAACCGATCAATCCCCACTCTTGTCTTGGTTACATTTTTTTCAATATCATAGTAGAACAATAACATTCCGAACACTAATATTGACTCTCTCATCTTTCACAAATGGTCTGTTAAAATTCATTGTCATTTCTTGTATCTATAATCGTCTAGGTTAACGGATACAAATACACCATACTAGGTGGTCAGCATAATTTCACAGCCACAAATCAACTTGCTGAAAAGTAAAAAGACAGGCAATTATTCAAGTCACAGCAATGCAAAATATATTGTTTACTGAATGAAGAACAGTCCATGTGGCTTGCTAACCGTCATAGTGATATGCAGCATTTAGTCCACAACCTTAGTACCAAAGAAAAATGTATGTTCAGTGCATCATTTGAGGATACATTTGTAATTATTGTTCTGTCTTCATTAGTTTAAACAGTACTAATATATATTTGTCATTTGTGGATTAGGCCGTGCCTGGTTGCAAGGCAGCTTTGTATATAATCAACCTTATTCATTTCTTGAAATTTTGATATCTTTTCCCTCATACATGACAGCTTGAACATTAGGGGTCCAATTAGGTGACTCTAAGCTAAAGTTGCACTAACACAAGTAAGTACAGTGAAACATGTCTTAACCGCACCCTGTTTAAACTTGAAACCTGTCAATACTGAACATTTCTAGTCTCTTCCACATAGAATGCCATGTTTAAGGACCTCTTTAAACCAAACACCTCTGTAAACCGACACTTTTCTCAGTCTCTTTGGTGTTCGGTTTAGACAGCTTCCACTGTACTAACATTGTCAACATTGTGCATGCCCAGGCAATCTGTAAATTATTTAAGCAATACCCCCGTCGCAAGAGGGTATACACGAGATGTTTGTACAATGCGCGACATATATAGCACGAGCCGATAGGCGAGTGCTATATGGAGGGAATTGTACCAAAATCGAGTGTATACCCGACTGCGGAGGGGGTTGTTGCTATTATATGATATCAATTTGCGTGTCTTTTGTTGTCTTGCTCGCGTATTTTCATCACTCTAAGCCCCAAATGCAGAAAACGGACGTTTGAGAGATCGAACGGCGGAAATTCTGCGCCCGAGACCGAGCATTTTAATAAGTCCAATATAAGTAAATTCTTTGTTTTGCGTCCACTCAAAATCCTAAAAGGTACGCGGGTAAGCGGCTAAAAAAACACACAGAAAATTTAACACAAAATCTGTTTGCCTTTATTGGACAATTATTCTCAAACCACATGAATATCCTGTCAAAGTGTGACACACTGTATGATTACTGTGTGCATTATCATAACAAATGGATCAAAATAAAGAGTCATTCGTTGACGTTTGCTTTTCTCTTATTAGTTTTATATTTCTCTTTTGTGCAGTCAAAGTGTCCACATGTCAATACCATTGCACAGCAACTTGACAGCCTCATCAAATTACTTAAATCTGGACAGTTTGAGGATTTGGTACACTATAACAGTATACAGTAGCGGTCTTTTGTCCTCAAGTTCTTGTACGTTTTTTTAAGTTTCTTGTAATGTCTATGCTCTGATGGAATGTCATAGTTTTGCTGAAAGGTTTCTGTTTTGAAAGAAAACACCAAACAGAAATGGTAACTTGAAGCCTTTGCATTCAATTTTAGAAAGATGGGGCATCAGAGTGAACAACACATTGGTGATTTAATTGACAAAAGTATTCCCTGTAGCTTCCTCGGGACCATCCGTAAAACCAGCACCTTTCCTTTCCATCAAATAAAAGAAAGCAGTTTGCAATTGTCAGTCTCCACACACAGACTCATTAGACCCAAATTTAGGTGGAAGCTTCACATCTATATTCCTTGCACTTTCAAAGTACCACACCCCAGATTGATTGAAAAGATGAAGTATCATGGTATAAATGGAAATATTCTACAGTGCTCAAAGCATGATTGACAAATACAAAACAGCGAGTAGTCATAAATGGAGCATCATCTGAATGGAGAATACGTCACAAGTGGTTTCCCAAAGGGTTCAATTCTTGGATCAGTACTTATCTACATCAATCATACTGGCGGTGAAATTAGTTCTGAACTCAAAAATTTACTGACAATACCAAGACATCTCACCCCTTGCGAAATTGAAGTGATCCTGAAATTCTCCAAGCTGATTTGGACAAGCTACAAAAAATGAGTGAACACACTGGCGGACGCATGTTGGCTACAACAACCCCTTCAATAAATACTCAATGAACAATATTTCACTGGGACGTACAACTGAAGAAAATGACTTGAAATGTAACAATGCATTACTGTGAAGCAACTTTCTGGCATAATACAGATGCTCATAATACAGATGCTCACTTTCACCTTTGAGTCTTTGAAACGCATATTTCCATGGTAACAATCACAGCATAGGTCAGAATTTCATTTTCAAGGGTATCTTATATCGAAGACAAACTTTCCCACTTTTCATGTAAATGACATTGCTTTTTGCCTGTACTGAATTAAGTATGCTCCCCGTACCAAAGAAGCCAAAAAAAATTGTACCAGACAATCAATGCAATAATGACACACGGTATTATATTTTAATTTTATTTCATTTGAATGTTTATCTCAGGTCAAAATATATCGGGACAGACTGCTTCTGAGGAGTGGAAGAGATCCTGTAAGAACATTTTAAAACAAGTAAGTTTAATTTTGAAACTTTGTCAGTACAGTTTTTTTCAATACATGACATATGTACTGGAAATTACAATCAGATTGCACAGGAACAAAAACTGATTTTACCAGTATGTCTTTCGTTAGGGACCAATGTCTAAGATCGAAGTTAATCCATGGAAATGTATGACTCTCCTTGCTAGCAGTCACAAATAAACATCAATGTTCAGTAGTAAGATACTAAAGTAATATGATATTAAAATATCAGTTAAATTACGACTATCAAATTGCAAATGAAAACTGTTGGGATTATTAATGACTTTTTGGTTGGAATAAAGTGCATTGTGCATTGCGACTGGAACGTTAGCTTGGGAAATGCCACTGCACTGCCTGTAGAAAGCTTACAGACATCTTGAAGTACATGAACTGCATTATTGGTCATTTTTGTCACTTGACAGATATACAGGTTTTCTCGTGTTGAATTATTTACAAGAATTTGACTGCGAGAGCCACCCCTTTAATTTACAGAAAAATGTATTCAATCGGCTATTATAAAGTTGTTAGTAAGAATTCCTTGTGTCCTTACTCTTCCTTGAAGACAGTTATGAAAATGAACTTGCAATTGGTATGTTTACATTACACAGCAAAACTTGTGTTATTTCATGGAGCTTTGTAGCTCCATGGTTAAAAGCTCCATGGTTCAAATAAGTCCTTTGGTTCGCTTTGAGCATGTCTTAGACAAGCCTAAAACAAGCCTGAGACCCACAGGCTAGCTTTCAACACACATTATATGTACAATGTACAGGAAATCACACATATGATAGTTATCACCTTTCGACTCGATGGCCCAAGACAAGGTGAGAATGATACATGCAGACTTTTGCTATCAAACTCGGTATGATTTGGGCTGGTCAAGCCTAAAGCAAGCCTAAGACTAGTCTTAGGCGTTGTTTTAGCTTTTCTTTGACATGCCTTTCTGAACGGAAGGTCTGGTGTGTACTGTACCTGCAACAAGGTTCACAACAAAGGTACAGGAGCTATTGGCTGATTGGTGTGTTGAAGGCCTGTGATTTTACATTTTAAACTGCAAAGTCCTATACAACATATCACATTGCACTGCTGAATGAATTTCATTGTTTACCTGGTCTTATCATGCATGTAACCAAAAACAATTCAGCTCCTGCTGAATATATGGAAAATACGTAAATGGTAAAGTTTATGTTTGCAGTAAAGTGTTTTGAGTTTCAAAAGGTCATATATTGCTAAAGTTTGAACCTGGTTGCCTACAAAGACCAGTATAACATTTACATGATAGTTTTCAAAAATGTATCCCATTAGAAATCCTAAAGAGCATACATTTATGGGAGTAAACTTTCCTGAATAAGATTTCACAATTTACATACTGCCAAACAAGTATTTTGGTCGAGGTTGTGGCTGCCAGGGGTTACGCCAACCCTTAGTTTTAGTAAGGCTGTATTGTTGTGGGTACTGTACATACAGGTAGCCATTGTCCATACTGGCTCTCTTGCTGTTGATGTAAGATACATATGGCAGGGTTCGTTGTGAGATGGCAGTATCAGGAAGACTCTCTTTGTAATAATAATTGATCTGTTGTTGAATGATACTGATAGGGATACAATTTTAAATCTAGCAAAGCAACCTTAGACTTTCGCAGTGAAACTTGATGAAATCTTTGAAAACTATGAGAGAAGAGTACTGGCTGGTCAAAAAGTGACAAAGAAAAACCTGATGGTGAAGCCAGACATCCCAGTGTATTTATTTAACAACCTGGCCAATTTAAGTGAAAACTCCATCTGCGAATATCTTCAAGAGGTCCTTGATGGTGACAACAGTTTACAAAAAATGAACAGGGATGCCATGTAGATGCGGAAGGTGAGAGTTGTACAGGAAAGCTTTGTGAAGGAATTGGTAATGAATTGGCGTGTTTTAGAAGAGAAGTTGCCAGCTTATGCAGACAGGGAATACGTGTATGCAGGTTTAAAGATCTCAAGTTCAGCAGAGGGATACCACCTGAGCTTGGGCAAGCCTGTAAAAAGATAGGGACATGTTGGACTCCAGTGAAGTCCGATTAGCATCCAACGCACTTAACATTTTACAGCAGAAAACAACACAAGAGGATGTGTGCTTGACGTAGATACCACTTCCCTAGTATTGGAAACAATAGGGGACTTGTCCAGAATTCAATGGTGCCGAACTCAACTGCTTTTTTGGCCTCCAGATTTGGTGTTCAGTGTAATATTTGCTTCACACATGAGTGACATAACTGATGTAATATATTATCTGTTAACAGGAATGGAGTGAAAACAATTTCACTGAGCAAGTGAACAAAATAAAGTCACTAAATCTGGACTGCAACATTCCATACTTCAATGTTGTTACTCTGTGTGATGTAGAATGTATTTGAAGCGTGAAGAAGGTTTCTAGAAAAAACATGTGACAGGGTTGAAGAGGGCTTCTATTTTCTGCAATATATCAAATCTTGTAAGTGCTGGGTATTTATGTGATTTTATATCCTTTAATCTATTTTCACGCAGAATCAGCCAAAAGGTATGCTTGCCTAGAAGTTATTTTCGCATGAAATTGTTTCTGCTGAAATGACACATGTATAGAATGTGATTAGAGCCACTCTCTCTGACCCTATCATTCATTGTGCACTGCCTATTCAGTATATTAAACCTGTGATATTGAATCCCTCAGACAGCTTTGGGTCACATGGTCTGCATATCTCTATTACCAAAGGTTTGATTAATTTTGTCTGTATACTACAACTGAATTGTCATGTATGTTACTGAAACAGCATTCGACTGGTATTCATTGGTTCATGAGGCATGAAAAGGTGTCGTAAATATTTTTTGCCAGTGCTGCGGGTGCAGTTTTCAAAACTCTCTTTCGCGATGTTAACCTTTACTATTTTAATGAGATATCAGCAGTGTTCACCTTTTATAATCAAGGCCCAGGTTTGACAAAGAAATGATCAAAAACAAGTTGAGTTTTCTGTCATGGTCAGTGCACATACTGTCAATCACATGGTCAATTCTGTTGTAAAGATTTTAAGTTGTTTGTTGCAAACAATGGCATTGTCTTATTTGTTTCAGATCATGCTGTTGTTTTGGTTTCCTGGCTATCGTTTGCCATCAATTGAACCTACATAAACAGGAAGTCAGATATCATTTTTAGAAATACAGATTATCGGACTTTCACATATACATTTTTAAGATTGTTTGTGTCTCATTTTGTCTTCTTATAGCTTCGAGGACTTTGTTGAAGTCGGTGAACGGTCTAGTTGTGGGTTACTGGTCCGAGATAGGGGTCCATCACAAACTGTGGATTGTGGAAGACGTGGAACAGATGACCGATTTTTTAATCAAAAATCATAAATATGTTCTGTGCTGATGAGGGAAGAGGGGTACTCGAGGCAACAAGAAAGCAAGGTATCTTTTGAAATATTGCTTTTGGTAATGTTTACTTTTTTGTAGAACTTCAAAATTAATTGCAAGGAATTATATCTTGTAATAGCATAATGGTCTTGTCCTGTATGTGTATGGTGTCTCTGAAGGATTGTAACAGAGAAGGTCTTAAACAACCACTTATAAAGAGACATTTTTCTCTGTGATTTAATTGCATTCGATCAAAAAAATCTTTTTAACACAGGAAATGCTCTGACGTTTTTAAATGATCTCTCCTTCAGGACAAATACAAGAAGTTATTTTACAAGGTCATAGGTCAGACATATGTATGCATTATAAATGTAAAAAATTCAGCCATATTACTTCTAAATTTGCATAATTAATTTACAATGACCTGTAAAGTAAGAATCTAAGACAAACCTGTGTAATTTTGTTTGAAACCTTGGAATTAGTGTAATATGTTGAGTGATTTAAAGTTGCACTTATTGAACTGCATTTATGTTTTTCTTCAAAGTTTGCTATATTTTTGTTGTGAACAAAAGAGAGATTTTAGGATTTTTGTGTCGGCTAGATCTATATCATAATGGTAAATAGACTAGAGAATGGAATTTTAGGGAAATGTTATCAGCAAGTTTTTTTTGGGCTTATTCTCGGGAATCAGTTTAAGTCTTCACCTCATAAAGGTTTAAAAATTGGTTCCTTAATTACAGATGCCAAAAATGGATGTAAGACTATCGTGAAGATGATGATAAAAACAAAGTTTATTTGTTTGTAAAGAAGAGGAAAGCCTTGGAGAGAAGAAAAGGCAACAAGAAATGCCTGATACTAGAAGTTTTGACTGCTACAGGAAAGAATAGTTCATCAACTTGTTGATTGATTCACAATTTAATTTGACATGTCGAAATTTGATAAATTGTAACATAGCCGCATAGGAAAATACTTTCATTTTTAAAGAAATTCATACTGATGACAACATATCAAAGATAAAATTAAGAATATGAGACACATGGATGCAGAAAGTATTTATCAAAGAACTTATGTCCTGATTAGATTGCTTGCACCTCGTAAATACAATATAGCAATTATTCTTTGTTAAACTGCCCTTAGGCCATCATCACTTAGAAAAATCTGATATGACTGTGTTGAAACTATATGTTGAAAATTGTGACATGACAGTAAATATGACATGATAGTAAATAGTGTATGAAATTTGCATTCTGGTTTTTATATCATGTCTTATGCATATTTTATGTTATCAGTTGTATCTTATTACATTACAGACTTAAATATGTGATCAGTGTTACACTGATCACATATTTTAGTCTGCTAAAATGCAACGTCAATGATGCGTTCAAATTTGTCCACGAAATATCTGAGACTTTCTTTAGTGAATTGCATTTATTGTTGCCAAAATATATAAATCGTTGACACTGACACCTAGCTCATATTCTCCAGCAAATATAAAATCAAATGAGCTTAAATCTGTCGAAGGGCAATAGGTCTGTATTTCTTCTCATGACCAGCTATATATGTGTACAAATCTCATGTATATACCCATGAGACATGCTAAATAAGCTTATGTTCAAGGGTTTAATTGTAAATTCTTTTTTCTCTATAGTTTTAGACAGATAAGAAAAAGACGGGTGCACCAAAATTGTTTGTGTTGACAAGGAAATACTTCACTGCACCCAACGAAATTTCATCAAAGTTCAAAGGTTGTTCAGATGCTCAACAGTTTGCCTCTTGGTTTAACAAACTCTATAAAAAACTTGTCCCCAACAAGGCTCTACGGTGCAACCACTCCATCTGGTGATGATGATGATGATTATAATGAAGATATTAGATCACTATCTGAGTCTGAACCTCCAAAGACAGACAAAAAGGAAATCGGAAGGAAGAGCCTTGATGTTCGAACAATGGCTGTAACACCAACTGAAAACCCAGCAAGTCAAAGGGAGACCAAGGATTTAAACTCTAAGGAATTCCCTGAATGAATGAATGCTGAAAAGTCCGTGGGCACTCATCAAGTCATGATATGGTCCCTTCCACCATCAACGAAGCATACAGTAAGAGCCATAAGAATGGACAATGCTAAGCAACTGAAGGAAATAATCATAAAGAAGCCTGCATCAGTACTTGCTTAGCCTTTGCTAGGAATTATCAGTGACATTAATCATAAAGACGTTTTCAATTCAATGCTAATTAATGGATATAATGCGATGGTTCCAACCAGGTTCTAACTCACAACTTAAAATTCATATTATTGGTGGAAATCATCAACATGAGGCCCTACAGTGACTTCAAACTGTGTAAGGAGTACCTGTGATCCTTTATGTAGGCAAGTTGTAAGAGCTTACGGACTGGAAATTTCTAGTCCCTTTCTCACACTTCAGTTTCTGGTAAAAAAAACTACAAACAGCAGATTTCCATATAAAATAATAAATAAATGCAAAATATATCAGCATACAATCAGTGTTTCGTCCAGGTGATAATACAGTGACCATGTCGCTAAAGGGGACACACTGAGGGACAATCAGTGAGTGACTCATTGTTGCCAAGCTACTGAAAGATTTGGATATCTCCTCAAATTTGTCATTTGTGGTAGGATCTACAGCTAGGTACCTTTTCATGCCCTGGGAACGTTTTGCAACAAATCACCTGATTTTAGCATGTCGTAGCCAATCAGATGTAAACATTTTTTAACAAAGTGAATATTGGCAAGGAGCCGGAAATATTTATTTAATATTTTCTTTCGCCATATCCTCATTAGACAGTTTAAAGAAAACATTTGAAACTTCATGAAAGAATCCAATACATTGTGGAGTGTAAATGCTGTAGGATCATATTTTTTAATTTCATTTTTTTCAGATAGCAAAATAGTTGGTTTGCTGATAATAAGCCATGGGAGTGAAAAGCATGCCGAATTTGAAGATTTCTACACTGCTGACAATATGTACAATGTATATAGCACATGTGTACTAATTACAGGGTAGGATAAATGTCTCCTCTAACATATTTAAGTCAAGTATATTTAGGCAATAATGTACCCCTTCCTGGCCAATAATGCATGAAAGTTTGCATGACATAATGTACGAGGCGGAGCCGAGTACATTATGTCATGCAAAGTTTACTTTCGTCCATTCGGGGCCAGGAGGGAGTTACGTTATTGCTATTATTTTATAGTTTTGGCAATGTCAATGAATTTTTAGATGTACAAAACATCTTTGGAGACAATGTTAGATAGTCGCATACATTATAAGTAATAATCTGAGGGCATGACGTCATAAAATTCATTGGTATTGACAAAGCTATAATCTAATATGTTATAGCCCAATTTATCCTTTGCATTTCAACTTGTTTTCATATTGTTTAAAAAGTTTACCACGATACAGGTAAAAACTGGATGAATGTTTAGTGAGACAAATAATAGCCCCAAAGACACAAAACTACCGGTATGTCCCTTGGATGTATTTCATAAGTTTCATAAGTCTTTAATACTATCTTTCCAGGCACAATGATTTTCTGAACACTTACCAGCAAGAGCTGCTGCTGTTTTTAATTATTTTTGAAATATTTTGCGTACTTTATAACTTCTTTAATGACAATCATTGGACACAGAGCCATGGTTACTGTTTAATTTTGCACAGGAACTAGGTTTTCTCTGGTCATGGAGTCGAACTTTGATGTACTGGAGTTTCCCAGTCATTTACCAGTGTTCAAAACACACCGCTAATTATTTATTGTATGTTGGCAGCAAAATGCATGAAATATGCAAGATATTACGCTAATGGAACACTGCAATTGCGGAGTGTGAACTTCATCAAAGTTCACATTTGTTTCACATAACTTTGGGTCCTGTCCTTTCTATGCTATTGAGAAAGGGCACAAAAATTTCTATGACCTTTGTTGTACCAAAGTTTCTCTAGTAGAGACTAGAAAAAGGAATAATTGAGAAGTTTCATAAACCTTTGAGGCAATCTTAACTTTCTAGTGTTTAAATTGGTCATCTATTGATGTATACAACTGTAAACTTGTCTGCAGTGAAATTCAAAGTTATGGCTTTTTGTGCCATCTTTGTCAATCTTCAGTTAAATAAAACTAGTTAAACAATTTATACTCATGTTGTCCCACTTTTTAATCTCAACAGAGAGTACCTGTCAAAAACAAAGTTGCATTTCCATAACTTTCACGCTATCTTTAGCAATTTAGACAAAAAATTCAGACAATGACACAATGTCCGCTCACATCCGTAGAATGAAAAAATACTAAATAAGTAATTTGAAAACTTATAGTAAATTTTAAGTCTAATTAGTTCCATTCCATAAAGACAGAAAGCACTTTAAAATATACAAATTGTACTAAATTTAAGATTAAAATTAAATTTTGCTTGGTGTGAGTTGAGTTGGAGAGGCAAATGACTGCATATTTCACTAAAATGAAGACAAGCTACTTGATTTTCTGATTTCTAAATAAAGAAGTTATCTGATGTTTGTATAAATGTCATGCAGAGGAATTTCAGTGCAAACACTTCCAACGGCTATACACCTGATTAAATAGAAAGTATTGTTTTAACTTTATGGGTACTGTAATTTCCCTGCAAACATTTTAGAACAACAATTTACCCAATTTTATGATTTTGTAATTTTGAAAATCATTTTTGACCGAATGAACAACGCATTAGATACACAATTTTGATAACATCTGAAAAACTTGATTAGGGTAGATTTATAAAGATGACAGAAGTTGACTTTGGCACTAAAGAGGTTAAGCTACATAAAAATGAAAATAATCAAGAGGGCTCGAAAATTTATTTTTTAACTCACTTGCCATTGGGCAAGTGAATTTTCAATTTCACTTGCCCTGTGGGAGAATTTACTAGCCCAAAATTTCAAAATAAGATAAAAGTAGTTTAGGATTCATCCCGTATTTAAGTGTGCTTGGGGGAAAAACAGAGACTACATGAATAACATTCGTGTATATTTATTCCCGTTCAGCATTTTGTGGTTTCCAAAATAATTTGAAATGGAATTAAATGACAACAATACTGTTAATCTGCTTCTAAGTACGTTTTCAAAATATATTTTTGTAATCTACAGTATGCTGTACAAGTGGGAGCTAATGGCAGGCTTCACTGTGGAATTGCTGATGATACAAATCAGAATGAATCATAACATATCTATATTTGTACTGCTTGAAGTTCAACTATATGTTCTACCACAGTCAGGCATTCCACACTGAGGCTCTAAACAGTTTACTTGTGGTATATTAAACTTCCTGCATCAGCTGTACTATGCAGACTGTGTCCACTACATGTTTGGTCCCCCAACTACTTAACCAATGCTCCAATGCTGCACCTGCATAACAATTTGTCTCAGATTGACCATATGGAGCATTACAAGTAGAAGGACCTGTAAAAAAGACTTTACCATGCATGATCAATTTGCTGTTTTTATCATCTTCATGTGAGAGAAACACCTCTCGCATGTTGCTGTACTAGAACTAACTGTAAACATTATATCAACAAGTTTCAAGATAATGTTCAGGTTTGGGGCAAATTGTCAGAAGATGTTGGTACATCTTGTACATGGTACTGCTGCCAAGATCCTGCATCAGTGCCTTCAATGTGATGTATTGCTCCTTCTCCTGAGTCGCTTTTTCTGTTGTAAGCAAAGCACCAAAATGTGATCAAAGAGAGCTTGAACATCATCCTTTCCATGGAGAAGCAGGGCATTTTTCTCCTCTGGCCAACGACTGACATCAAAGGCTTCAAAGCAGGCCAAAGGAGGTTCATAAAAGTTGCAGAATCTATAAATGAAAATACATTTTTACTTTGATATCTTCAAATAAAGTCTTTTTATAAATAAATATTCATTGATTACACAACATTCCCCTCAGGTAAGTATGTCATGTAAGCCTTATATTAGTATGTGTTTTGAATTCATTTTCAGTTTTGTGAATGACCTGTTTTTATTGTAGCCATAATTCCAGTACGTACATTTTATTTATGTACTTATTGACACCACCATGAGACTGTACAGTAGGTTGTCTTCCTTAAAGTCAATACTAGGGCATGTTACCTTCAGTGCTACTCCATCTAACTTGTGTTCCTGTGGTACTGTACAGAGAAAATAAGCCATGTTTGAACCTTTACTTGGATCCAACTTTAAGGCACACAATTTAAAGACTGCAGCCTCCAACTCATGACTAACATCTATAACCAGTAGGTCTTCTCACTTAAATATCTAGGATAAAAATAAATTTTATTTGATAACATTCACATGATTAACATGCAATGTCATTGCTTTTGTCATTTCTATCTGTTGCTTGGACCTGATAAGTATTTATCTAATCTTTCTTGAATGGTTTTACTTATTGGACCTATTTTGATATCTATACGTATCATCAACATTACATTGCATTCATATATGAAGTTGCGCATTTATTCAATAAACCCAATATATGATGTACAAATGATGGAACACACCTGTGAGATTTCGGCTACTTTGGGTAGCACATCCAACATAATATGAAGTGTTTTAACAAAGGTCACACCCTGAACATCCTTCAGCCATCTCGTAGCTTTGGCAGCAGTCTCATCCTTTCCAGAAGTCACAGCTTCCAAATGAGAGACACCAATCATCAGACTTTTTTTGATGGCACTGACTGTCCTGATCGAACTGGATAGCCACCTCACCTGCACAGAATAGATTCAAACAAAAACAAGAAAAGGTCACAAAAAGATATCCAAGAAACTCCCATTGTGATTTCAATGTAAATATTAACTTTATTTATATCAAATATATGTATATAATACAAACAAAAATAGAATAAAATTGAATTTATAAACTAAATTAGATTATTTAACATTTATATCCAATTAGGTGTATATATTACCATTTACCAGCGCAAAACTTGGAAAACCACTCTTTTATTTGTATAGTACATTAAATTATTAATTATTTACAACATAAAATAGATGTATATTTACAAACATTAAATATTTGTTATATGTATTATATACTGTACATTGCTATGCTTGTAAATATTGACAATAATTATAAACTTTTCACGAGTTTTCATTGAAACTGAATTTTTAATATGAACATGTCATAACCATTCACATGAGAATATTTCATACCGAAATTAATCTAAGATGAGAAGTAGAAATTTTGATTTTAAAATATCATGCAGAAATTATTGAAAGATTGATTATTGTTTTCATAATATAATAGTAAAAATAATAAATAATCAGGCCAGGGATTTTTTATCACCAGCTGTGTAATATATCTAAGATACACCAAGTCCTCTTCTAAAACTGCAGCAATTTCCTGTAAATGACGCCTTTGTTTCGGGGCTATGGAAATAAAAGTTGAAAAGCTCCTTCAGCATAGTCTCAAATTTCTGCAGCACGGGCAACTAGTTTACACTGTCAAGGACAGTTCTGGTTTATGGGCGATACAACAAACAGGAATCACAAACGGCGCCTCTTTTAAAATGTGAGCCACTACACCAGACTTTAATCCCTGCATGACAGAAGCGCCGTCAAAGTTGGCGCACACATGTTTCGGTCCCAGTTTTTCCGGGGAGGATATATTCCATTCTTAAATTGACGGCTGCCAAACACAACATAGACAGTAGTCTTCCCTCTCTACTGCAGTTTCTTACTAATAATATGGCGAATAATTTCTCCATTTGCCTATTAATTATAAACAATAATGGTGGCATATGTCTTTTATATATTAAATAGATGGAACTGATATATGGCCAGGAACATGATGACCGCACGGAGATAAACCCATCTCTTGATGGAAATCTGAGCTGAGGGGAAGATGATGATGCCAATGCCGATGCCGACGCAGATGATGATGTTGAAGAAGATGATGATGATGTTGAAGTTGATGGCCCTGGAGAGGAAAGTATTGATGTTGAAGAAGGGGAAGTTCAGGATAATGAAAGAACTGATGAAGAAATTGCTCTTCAGCATGTAAGGAGTGGTGCTGATCCTGATCTAAGACGAGCATTGTTTGGGCCTGATAGTTTAAAATGGTCTTAATAACATATTAAGAAGATGACGACTGTGTAAATCTTTTGCAAGTAACAACTGGCGAATGCTGTCAGTCAGCCCATCTGGCCTTGAACATGTTTTCATATTTTTAAGGATCGATTGAGAATATCGCTTGTCAAAAATATACCGCAAAAGTGAAATACCATTTCTGACACAAATTCTATTAACACATGATACTAAATCAGTGTGACCATGAAATCTACCACATAAATGCATATTCAAAAGATGCAGGTAAAAACAACGTGCACGAGATTTATTACTGAAGATGGATTTTATCAAATCAAGAGAACTGATTTCAAGAGACGTATCAATTTTCATAACATTAATTGCCTTCAGGAAAGAAGTACTTCTACAATATTTATGAATGCCAAACCCAGCTTTTAATAATTTTGACTGGATTTTTTCGGCCTCATTAATTGATGATTTAGACATGTGTACACAGTTAATACCATACAATAAAACTGGTCTTATGGCAACATTCCATACATAAGCGAGTACATTACAGTCAATATGGCCATTACTGAATCCAGCGCCTTGAAGTCCATAAAAAGCTTTCCTACATTCATTTATTCTATTTCTGATGTGATCATTAGGATTAGACGATGAAAGTGTAACACCTAAAAAGTTCACACTTTCGCATTCATCCAGTCTTACACCACTCAGTAACCAATATGGATGCGGTGTAAGTGTACACTTACCGAAAATAACACAGCTTGTCTTTTTAGGATTGAAACACAAGCCATGATTTGTAATATATTTGTTTGCAATCTCGATCATATTTTGAAGACCAGTAACAGAAAGGCTAGCAACAATAAGTCGTCAGCATAACAAAAAACATTAAAAGACAAATTATTAATCCTGATACCTCCAACACATGACGACAATTCATCCACTAAATCTTGATAAAACAAATTGAAAAGAAAAGGAGACGATAATCCTCCTTGACGGGTACCTACAGACACAATAACTGGTTCACTCAAACTAGAACCCCACTTAATTTGTACGCTAAAATGCCTATACCAATACACTAAAATCTTCCAGCAATGATTAGGAAGTACATCCATTGCTTTATAAAACAAAACATCATGAGGTACAGCATCAAAGGCTCCCTCTGCATCTAGAGAGCAAGTATAAACTGTCGATCCTCGTTTGTTACAGTATGAAATTACATCATTTGCCAAGGCTGCAGCAGTGGCAGTTCCTCTACCAGTAACAAAACCAAACTGTAAATCACTAAATTCATGTTGACCGGAAACATCGAGAATATAAAGTTCAATAATTTTCGAAAATGTACAGGATAAGGTCAAAGGTCTATAATGTTTTGGTACTGCAGGATCAAGTGTCGATTTCTTTAACAAAGGGATAAGTAAACCTTTAGTAAATGACAAAGGAACAATACCAAATTTAAAACAGATAGAATACATTACACTCATATGATAAATAACCTTAGAGTTAATGGAATATTTCAAATGTGCAGACATTATACCGTCTGCTCCGGGTGCACAGCCAGATCTCAGCTTCTTTATGTACGTAACGAGCATAGATTCAGACATAACAAAGTCAGAAAAGGTAACATCCATTAGGCTGGTGCATTTATCTCGAACCTTAAGTTTGGCAGTCGACATAGCCTCACTAGTACAACTAGTCATACTAAATTTACTGGTGAAGTGATCGTAGAACTTCGTAATATTAATACTGGCATCGTTATTTTGAGATGTATCATGTTTTGTCTTTCGAATGCAATTCCAAAATTTCCTTAAACTACGACAAGTATACAGTGAGTTAAGCAAACGAGAAACGCCATTAATCTTGCTATTCATTGCTCGATTACATGAATTCCTGTATGTCTTTTTCGCTGCTTTGTAGCATAAATAAATTTGTCCACTACGAGGTCTGCCACAGGATTTCCATATGCTAAACCAAAAACGTTGCCTATTACGTGTCACAAGACAATCATTATTCCACCAGTTGTTTTTCTTGAAACGGCCTTTATAACGTTGATGAGTATCAGAAACAACCTTCTTACATGAATTATGCATGATATTAGTGACGTCATTACACATGGTATCTACAAGTTTACTTGCTTATATTTCTGTTGATGTTCACAAGACATAATGCATACAGTGATCAATGTCAAAGGTATCATTTGATTGTTTACAGGTATTGTTTAGTTGTTTACCTTGTAAACAGCATTCTAAATAACATTTTTCATTTATAAAAATTAAAAACCATTGAACATTTCATCAGCAATATCCACAATATTCATCAATTTTCAATAAGAAATGCTTGAGTTATTGCTAAAAGCGCTAGAAATTGCAATTCTAGTTTCCTCAAACAATGTTCACAAAAAATGTTCAAAGTCGGGTCACCTGGTTGTTAGGATAACTACAGGTGTCTACCATGGCATAATTTCTAAATACGAAGCCTTTTTCTCAAATGCAAAAGGACATATCTCTGTATGTACTGAACTGATTTTCATCAAACAAAATGCAATCAATTGGTCTTGAACAGAGCTTTCTTTTGATATATAATTTATTATTATTGTAGCTGTCTATCAATTTCATGTAAAATCCCTACTAGTAGTGATTTGCAGACTTAAAGTATACCAGATCCATCTGACTTTGAGGACTTCTAAAAACCTCTACACACCATCATTATTAGCTTGTTTAGGGTTGGATGTGAAAAGTGAGCATTTTTTGAACATCTTCAAATTTTGATCAGTAAAAATCTGAAATCAGCACAAACATACTTTTAAAAAATATACACATCTTTGACCAAGCTAAAATGTTCATCAACCACGGGATAAAGCTACTGACCTTTTTGTACATGACTTCTTGACAGTGACACCAGCTTGTTTGCAAAGAAGTCTCTAAAGGTAAGGGGAGAACCATTTGATTTCGGGAGGGGGGGATATGGAGGATTTTGAGAAAAAAAAATTGTCACCAGGTGCAATGGAAGAAAAAAAAAATTATCCTGTCATGGCCTGAGAAAACAAATTGCCATAACAGACAGAAGTGAAAAAAAAGCACCAGAAATGAGCAAAATTTGGAAACCTTATTCCCATGTATTCTTTGCCGGCGCGCCGCCATAGGCGGAGCAAACGTTTTTACCAGAAGCAATTCTTATGTTTTTTCCCAGCACTTATGATATCAGCATTCACTACATAGGTCTACTTTACACCTCAGTGTACTCAATGTTTTCCTTCCCTTTTCTGACCCAAGAAATCATATTTCAGGATTTCAGTTGCATTATCTCAATGGCATAGGCACTATCTAAAGGGGACTATTTGACTTCTGTAATTGTAAAAAATTTAAAACACAAGACAGGAGTCAAAATTAGTGTTAAAACAAATATATTATTCTCTCAATTGAGGAACAACAAATATAATGAAATACAATGTGTGAGCCTAGTTTCTCTGACCACAAAAGATAACATACCATATCCAGGCCTCGCATTAGAAGCTGGCAGCTGGAGAAATGACACGAGAAGGGGACAAATTTCCGTTCCTGTATATTCATTTGTCTTCAGTCTCTGGCAAACAGAACTGTTTTTCACAAATGTATGTCATTGTTTGGTTGTTGAATGTTTGCACTGATCATGCAAAACTGTAAAAAAATATCAGTGTTCAATGTCATTTTCAAACAGTTTTATCGAGTGCAAAATAAACTGAAACTCCTGAAAGTGTCATGGGTGCCGGTACAGTGCATGAAGCGCCGGCCGTTGTCAGTTCAAAAGTTTTTATACAACTGATTTCGTTTGTACACGCCATGTTAGATCTCAACGATTTTGCTATTAACGTCACTAAAACCTGTGTGTGTTTAGTATTTGTTTATCAGTAACATAGACAGTGGCTGGCTCGGGCATCGCTTGTACTATGTACTACATTCAGACTGTAAACAATGTACCTCCTCAGTGAAAACGAGATGGACGTAGCCTCAACACGTAATGCATAAAAAATAGATCATATGACGTAACGGGATATCTCTTTTTTTTTAATATATGCTGGCCCTCAAAAGGGCCGTTTTGTTTGGATGGCGAAGTCAGTACACTAATGTGTACAACTGACCCTAAAGCCCTGGTTCTCTAGGGTCTCTCGGGCCCGACCGACATCTCTCGTCTTCACTATGAATCCTACGTTACAACGCTGGACGACGCCGTAATGTCGGGAATGGAAAAAGCCACGTCCCTTTGGTTTCAAATAGTATACGCCATTTGAAGCGAGCCTTGCATCGTTTACTCTCGCGCGCGAGCAATCATGCGGCGTCTCGCTTCAAATGACCAACTATTTGGCCTGGGGGACAAGACTCTGTTCTGCTGACAATTGCGACTGCCTTCGTATCATAGGCGTTGTTAACTCCCTTTTAAGGTTGTAAACTCCACCGACAGTAAGATTGCCTCGATAATGCAACATCCCTACAGCCAGGACACCATAGATAATAATTTTCGGCATTTCTCAGCTCCGCTCACAGATTTCACTATATGTACAGAGATGTGTCGATACGTGCTAACTTGCTGTACAGCAAACGGCAGACTGCAGACGATCAACCATGGGTGTAAAAAATATATTTTTTACATCCATGGGATGGCCCATTACAAGGGTCCTCTAACTGTTGGGTCGGTGTAACGCCTCCTGAGAGAGAAATCCAACTCTCACGACTCGAATGCAGTCGCGATCGTTGAGAATGGGAGCGACGCCCAACAGATATGTGGACACCTGAAGAGAGATGCTGCGCGAGTGCTCGCAAGGGCGATCGACGCAAGGCTATCTTCGACTGGTGTGTACTATTTGAAACCAAAGGGCGTCCCGTATTTCAATTCAAGGCGATACGGCTGTGTACAGTTATGTAATGATGGGTTTCTCCGGAAGGAGGCCGGCGTCGACCGAGCCCGTGATATTGTTTTCAATCAAGGATTCCGGGTCACATACAAGCCTTTATGACAAGTCTGTGTTCATTCCAAACGGCCCTTTTCAGGGTCACACATCCTCCAAAAAGAGATATGCCGTTATTTTACGTTTACATAAATGTTTTTACTTTTGGTTCATTTCAACTCTCCATTGATGTGTACTTAGGCACCCTCGATTTCAGTCGTGATATCAAACAAAATGACCAGGCAAAGCTTCAGAAGTTCAGTTACTTTTCATTCGCCCAAAAGCAATACTCTTTGGCATAGACCAGAAGAGATGCCTCAAGCTTCGCACTCAACTTTATTTATGTTACCCTTTGAACCTTGCACGCAGTACTGCTTTCGAAGAACTTTTAAATGTGTGTGGAATTTTTGTCGATCATTTGTTTGGATACAACATATTGTCAAGACAAGTATTGACAGTAATGGAAAGAATATTCAATCAATGGCTGCAAACTTCTGAGCTTGAAATTCAAGAGTTGATATAAACTTTAAACTTTGCACTCTCTGCTCAACTGCCAGGGTTATGTGCACTGATTATGTTTGCAGTATACAACTAAAGCAGGGTTTTATGTAGGTGCCGTTTGGAGGGATTATAAAGGTAAGGTACTGCAGTATATACAATAAGGCAGGGTACAGGGAATGGGAGTATAAGAGGAAGGGATTATGAGTAGATAGTACAGCATGGTGCCATCTGAAATGAGAAACACTGAATTCTAAAAAATTGTCAGCAATAGTACTCGCATAGTAGAAGCGTAAATAACCTTTCAATAGTCTAAATTTTCGTCTAAATTGACATTATTTTGACAGATTGATAACTCCAGGCAGCGAATAGGTAAGGTACATTACATGAATGATCAACATTTTATCAGCTTTCAATGTCATGTAAGTTTCAAATAAGTTGTGACTGTACAGTATAAGGAATATTACCAATAAAGAATAAAAATACATTTAGTTGAATCACAATCAGCTGTCATATATTTA
>LD344958.1:44790-57304 GCA_001465055.1 Ptychodera flava
TAAAAAATATATGCTCCACATATTTTCTCTTCCGCCTCCCCCCCCTGCTGTTAATTGTGCTCGTTCCCTAATCTATTGAAAAAAATCGAGTGTGATAATTATTAGTCAATAGAGGGCAAAAATAGTTTATATGATCTTGAAGTTTTGAACTTCATGTGAAAATACAATTAAAGACACAAACATACATCACTGTCCTTCGGACCATGCACATACACACACACACAGAAACACAGACACACACATACATAGATAGATAGATAGATAGATAGATAGATACATACATACATACATACATACATACATGGTACATACATACATTCATACATACATACATACAAAAAGATACACTAGGTCATTTACTAGCAGTGAATCTTTATAGAAAAATACTGGAATCCAAACACTATTTAAAAAATGAGTTTTTGAAACACATGATTGTTTAAATGTTAAATGATTGATTGAATTTGAGTCGTAAAATTAAATGTCGTGTACATATAACACTTTGTATCTTGCCTGATGCAAACAAAATATACAGATTGTGAATGAAATTATGTAAATATGAAATGATACACAATATATTCTTGATATAAAAATACATTTCGGTATAAAAGTACAAACATGTGTCAAATACAAATATGAAGCTATACAAAACAATACAAAAATGTTGCACCAGAAGAGTTAATTACCAGGCTTCCAAACAAGTTTGTAAGATGTATGATTGAAAAATAACATTGCTTGATAATGTAAGAAAGGAATGAAAGTTATGATTACTATTCAAAATGTATTTAAGATGAAATATTGTTTTATGAAAATATTGATATTCATTTTATCCTTATTTGAAAACCTGCAGCGAATGGCAATTATTGCTAAATCAAAATGGGAATACAATATGTAAACTGATCAAAAATGTAAATAACATAAAGTAACTGGTCATAAATTAAAATAATAAGGTTAAAATAAAACTGTTGTCGAGCAGTTTAGGGTGAATGGGGTCATGTCTAGCACATTGTTTATCTTGCCAAGGTTGGTGGCTGTCATATCACTGATTTTGAAAGAAGCAAAAAAAATTATGTACACTGTTTAAAGTTATATTTTGAAAATTTTCAAATGGATTTTACATAGTCATTACACTTGACCTCATCCACCTGGTGCTTCTCAACTGAATGCCAAGTACAGGTGTATAAAAGATCAGATCCAGTGTTTCCTCAAGAGGATAAGAAAAAAATATTGAAATGATAATGAACATGATTTTTTAACTATATTTTTGTTTTGTTTGTCAACTGCAGTGTCTCCAAAGCATTATGAAACACCAAAAATGTTGCATGTCAACCTAATGCCTTTAGATATGTGTAAATGCATTGTAGTATTTGTTCACATTTGAATAAGTTTAAAGACTAAAATTCACTTGTCAACAATGACAAAGTTGTATACTTTGGTAAAAATAGAGTTGAAAGAGAGTCAAGTACAAGAAGAAAGTGTACTTGACATTTACATTCATATAGTTAACAAAATATCAGGATACAGCTGCAATCAAAGGAAAATAATGTTAATTAAAATACAAAAGCAATAAATCAAGGAAACTTTTCAAATAAAAGAGACAAAGGTTACTAAAAAACGAATGTAAATATGATCAGCCTGGAAAAAATTCAATATATTAGTATGGTAGAGTGTACTGTATTATGTGTATTGTCATGTTACAAAACTTGGATCAAACAGAGTTTATAAGATTAGCAAGCACAACATGTTTGCAAATGAAATGCAGTGATATTCACAGCTGCATTTCAAATTCAAACACGTCAATTATAGTTTCTTGCAAATCTTGTAAACTGTGCAGCAAATCCAAAAGTTTTGATTTGGTTGTTGTTCTTTTTAATTGTGTGTGCATCTGTGATTGATTTGCAGTGGGTAAATGCTGTATGATGTCATGGCAGTCCTGTCGAAGTTGGGCATTTGACTTGTTTTCATTTTTCTCTCTCTCCTGTCTTTCTGCAAAGGTAACAAAGAGAGGATTTTTTTTTTCTGTGCCTGGGTACTTACCTTTGCAGATCATAATTACCAGGGTACTCCGTCTTCTTTCGGCATTTATGGTAAAATTGCTGAATTCACTGTCTAAGGCATCTCCTAAGATGGTAGTAGGAGACCGGCCTGCCTGATACTTGACATATTGCGTCTTTCTCAGTTTTCCCTTAAACCCATCAAGTCATTGGTGTAATCAGGATGACTATGTTCCAATGACCCAAGGTTTGCAAGGCTGACAACTGAGAAGACTGTCTTTCTCAGACTGGCCAGGGCATCATGCCTGCCACAGACAGTGATCCACTTCTGTGAGTCTGGTACTGGGGGAGCCCAGGCCTTGATATTCTTGTTGTATTCCTCCTATATAGCACCCGCACCTTGATGGGCATCAGGCCTGCTAGAACGTAAAATGGCCTCATACATCTCCAAGGTATGGCGAAGTATAGATGGATACCTGACACGGTCAATCTCATCATAAGTATCAACAAGTTGATACATGGGATGATTTCGACCGTGCCACAAGCTGCGGATAAGACGTCGTCCAGCCCTCAGAAGTGGAAGGTCATCGTTGCGAGTACCCTGTCGAAAGAGAAAGATTCCATGTAAAAGTCTAAGTAAGATGTTATACATAAAGTTCATATGAGAATCACTCACTGCTGCTGCACTTAACCAGCCCAGAAATGAAGTGGCAGATACATCAGCAGTGGGATTGCACACATGAAATTTATGTAACAATTCACTCCAAAGACAATCTCTGAATTTGTGAAGAAGGTCAAAGGAAATGTGATGGTCTTAACACTTCTTCACAAATTTAAGCGATTTATCTGAGGAGTAACCCTGAGAGATGGCAAATTCCCTGTAAACTACATCCCAATACATGCCCACAAATCATTTGACTGCATTGATTTCTTCATGTAACAACCCCGTCCTTAAAACCACCCAAGAAAATATTCCCTCATGATCATCTGATAAAATCTTTCTAATAATTACATATGGCAAACCATCACACCTGATTATAACCCATTCCCTTTAATTACAATTCCCAGCCTCCTTGTCATGATTGAAATATTGTCGAACATTAGCAATTTTACCTATATGATTAAGCACTTCTTTAATTGATTCAGGGCAATTTGTGTTAACAAAAATAGGTGACATAACAGAAATATTGATTTGATTAGTTGATTTGGATTTATTCTTGGTATCAGCTCTAACTATGTTGGTGGTTTGCTCACCTGAACTATCTACCTTTACTTCACCAGTGCACTGATGGTTTACAAGTGCCTTCTTTCTTCTTGTACATCTTTTCCTGGGTGTAATAAAGGTAGATTTTCTAGTTTTCCTCTCCATGTCCTTCCTTTACTTACCCATCCAAATGCCACAACTTAGACAGTTTACTTGTCTTGATTTGCCCTTAATGTGTAGAAAACTACATTTCCGGCAAATCACAGTCATCTTGTTGCTATTTCTGTAGGTATGTGTCAATCAATGTTGTCAGTCTGTGATGTTTGCTCTGAACCAAATGTAACTGAGGCAGATAAAATTAAGTCACTAACATATAAGCGACAGATTCATGAAGAAGTCTGTCAAACTCATCATAACGACTATCCTTTGTGTTGGTAACATCTGTATCTGAAACATTTGGCCACTGACTTGGCTTCAACCCAAACTCATATTGTCAAACTAAATAAAACCACCGGAACTGCTGCCATGAAATCACTGCTGCAGAATAAATCAACTCAACAGCATGGGCAAGATGCCAAGTGTTATTTTTGATTCCAGTATTTGGCATACAGATCTCCTCAAGAAAGGAAACCAGGACAGGATTCCGTTCAGACAAGAGATGGGACGGATCAATACTGACAGATTCTGAACGGAACGCCTCTCCTAGTTCTGAGAGAGGAGATCTGTATGCTTATAAATATTTAAATTTTCCAGGTTTGCAATTTCCTTCACTGCCACAACTCTCTTCTCTTGTGTGCTATATTTCTCGGCGATTTGCTTTCTGAGTTTGTCGATTTTGCTTCTAATTCCTTTATTTTTTTATCCTATATGTAAAAGAGCAAAGTATCATTTAGTAGGATCATAACAATAAATGAATGCCTACACATAGTTCAAAGCAATTTCATAGAATGCATACTGAGTATTGACAAAGGAAATCGGTAAGGAAACACATTATACATTACTATCCAATATTATACATATATCAACCAGCACCATATACATGATAAAGCAGTTTGACCACATGCAAACTCTGAATAAAGAAAAACTCTCTCTTTTGATGTTTCATGACAGATTTTCAACCTAGTTTTATGATATCATAGCTTATAAACCACACAAAACAATACATGTAGGAATACCACTGACAGTGGTGACAACTTCACGTCATATATGCCTCAATTATTGCTTGTACATATATGTTGTGAAATGGTCAAAATCATGTGGTATGTTGCTAGGTGTGCTTCACCACTTTAGTAAGTATATAGTTACAGTGCTTACTCTAGTGTCAGTGTCTTCTCCTAACTTTTTATGTTGATCCTGAGTTTGATTCTGAAAACATGAAATTGATTGAAGTTATTTTCTATCATATCAATTCACTTAAATTGTTCACAAATATACAAACGAGAAAATTATTATCATGTGAATAAAACTATATACAGTACATTGCGAGGCTGTCAATTTTTGTTAAGAGCACGGTTGTTTTAATAGCAGTTCAGGTTCTCTCTTATCAAAATATGAAATGTGATTCAAAAATTCCGTATCTCTCATTTTTCATAAATGGAAGGAAAAAAGTAAAATACATAAAGCATAGATTTATCTCACAATGCTTAAATGCAAGGACCTTAAGCTCAAAAGCAACATACTTACTAAAACTGATTCCTGGCATGTTTGCATGTTTGGCAGAGCAGCCATGTCACTTGCCTCTACTGCTGGCTGTGCAAGGAAGAACATGTGATTGTTTATTACACAAAATAATACAAGAGAAATTTTATGTACCTACTTATGTTTTTATGAAATGAATTTGATATCTTTGCTGACTTGATTATATCTAATAACAATAAATGAATGCCTATGACACTGAGAATATATGTCCCACACTTCAAGACTCATAGTAGACATCACTATCCCTTAACAAGGCAAAACTTATGCAATGGATATATCATAGAAGAGAGGTGGAAAGACAAATATCACCATCCAATAACATTATCAATATCATAACATAAGGGTTTTTTGAAAAAAGAAAGTTGGAGATACAGCTTTTAAAATATTGAAAATTGTATTTATAACCATTGATTTGAAAGACACTCACCACTGGATGTTGTATATGAGAGAACTTCTCTTTCTTTGATGACTAAAGAATGAAATAAAGCAAAGGCCAATTCTGGGATCATTATCATTGTGTTGTAAAAAATCTTTATATTATTCTATGTGATCTGTGTGATCGCGCTACCAATATATAATGAAACAAATTTTTGAGCCAACTCTAGTAGTCATTGCTTTCTCGAAGTCACAGAATTTTGACAGAAAACTTACTTGTCGAAACCCTTATCCCATGTCTAAATGAATGAATGAATGAATGATCGAACGAACGAACAATCTATTGACGGTAATGCATGGAAAGGTGTAACGGTTAGGCATCTGTAAGAAATCAGTTTTCAAACAAATATGTAACAAATGATTCTTTTATTCAGTCTCTGTGGCAGCGACTTCAATTTTAATCGCTGAACTCAGAACTGATGACGAAAGGAGATACGACACATGAAATATGACTTCCAGAAACACCTTTACAATAGGCCTAAATGCTAATGAACAATAAATGCTTTACAGTGGAACTGAAAAATTATATACACGTGACGTACGTACCATGTTTCTCAAGCAGTCTGTACAAACGGATCCCCGCGTCCCCATCCAGCGAGAAAATGCCGGGCAGAAACAGGAAGCTTCACGTTTGGGAACAACGGGGCCTTTTTTTCTACTGCCCGAGGTTTTGTGATTGGGACAGCAGCATTTTCTCTGGTATAGCCCTGACTTGCTAGCTCTAGGCATACTGCTCATCGTTATCGCACGTCGTATCGTTACCACACCACGAACGAACTGGAAAATGTACCGTGCAAGACTTTGAGCATCGTCTGCTGAATTGTGTCACGGACACCATGGTTCAATAGGAGCCAAGACATATAAGTAGGCGCGCAAATCAAAATTATATATTTTCAAAAAGCACTGGTGAAATGTTTTATTTTCGACTAGGAAGTAAGTTAAGTTTACACTTTCATGTTTACATATGATAGGGTATCCCCAAACAACTTTTTTGACCCCAAAATCTACATTTTAAAAGAAAAGGTCGTCGAATTTAACAACAAAAGGCGGGAAATAGGTGAGTGGCAGGTATATCCGACGATGTGATTGGCCAGATTGTGATCTACATGCTAATGTATATAATTTTTTATTTAAATGAGCACCTCCTAATATGGTTGATCGATCAGAATGTGAATATGAATAATAATAGCGCTGTTCACGGTTACAGGTCTGTTACTAAATATAGCTGTACGCGCGCGACATCGGACACGCAGCTTGAAATGCGGACAAATTTTATCAATGTTGCATGCGTGGCTGTTTTTGCAGCTTGTACTCTGAGTCGTGAATATGTTTTTTAGTATTAACTGTTACACTAGCAGTCGCCCACTGAGATGTATTTACGTCGTTTTTGCATGCGTAATTTTCAAAAGCGTAATCTAAAAATGTGGACAAATATTGATTTTTGCATATTAATGAGAGAACAGTGACGTAAACTGTGAACGGCCCTATACTAACAACGTAAACATCGTAAATTTAAAGATAAAACGTAAATTGTTATTTGTATAAAGATCATAACCAATCACAAAATAAAATGGAGCACTTGTAGGCCAAGTTTCGCCTTTTTTTTCCAAAAAAAATCACCCCGGATTTGCAAAATTTTTACAGCGCACGACACTGCGTCGCGAATATTATACAACTCACCCACAGTCACTGACAAGAACAAATACCGTAGCATACATCGATCGCGTCGTGTTGTAAAATACAATCCGATATTTTCGCCATGGAACCAGTTATCATGCTAAGAATTAACAATTTGGAGCGTGTTGTGCGACCCGGTAGCAGTGGAGAAAATTTGATTGAATTCGAAGGCAGTGAAGGTGAGAAAAGATTTCGTACCCGAACTGAAGATGAAATCATAGAAATTGAGGACCGGAATGAACAGACGACCAAACGAGCTACAAAATGGGGTGTCAACCAATTCAAATGTAAGTATCGTAAAATACCAGTTCTCTAAAATTTAATATTAAAACAATATCATTTGATTTACCTTTGTTGAGTAGCGTCTTGAATAAGTAGCTTTTTGTCATTTTTTTTAAAATTTTAGCCTTGTTACGCAAAGTTTGGTTTGACATCATGGTTCATTTCTGCCGCAGGGGTCGTGAAGGGCTTCGTGAAATGACAAAATCATCAATCGTGTTTGAGCATGATAACATCGGCGCTGAGTTTGTAAGAATGGCATACAACGAAAAAAATAAAAATCATCAGGGCACCTTGAATCCGCGAGATGATGTGGCTGAAGAAAAACGTACGTACGCAAAGTGTCCTGTGAGAGCTCTAAAATTGTATCTGTCAAAGCTACACCCCAAGCAGACCGCCGTGTTCCAGCGTCCACTCACTTTCATCGATCACAGCGCTCCTATCTGGTATTGTAACGCACCTTTGGGATAAAAAAATTGGGAGACATGATGAAGGATATCAGTAAAGCTACTAAAAAATAATCTATCTATGGTTTACACAAACCACTGTTTGCGGGCAACCGCTGCCACTATTCTAGCGGGTCAAAATGTGGGCACACACCTCATCATGAAAGTTACCGGCCACCGGAACGAGGAGTCCGTAAAACACTACGTCACCGGCGCAACAGCGGATCAACGCAGAAGTTTGTCAGGGACCCTTTTCTCGGCCACGACTGGAGATAAATCGACCTTACCTCGTGCCAGAGAAGCAGCTTCCTGAGAAAAATCCTAGCATCGATGTCCCGATCCCGGAGCGTACCCAAACTACTCCAAGAGCAACGGGCAACCAAGTCGACGGTATTCCCACGTTGTTTCAGTATTGCACTGTCAATGTCAATACAATTCAAGTCGAGAACAGTTCCAGTGCAAGCAAGATGTAACACTGACAATAACATCATCCAACTGACTAAAAATCGAATTTATAAGCGTCCAAAAAAGTAAAACGACTGTTTAGAGCTCGTCAGAGCGGTCGCGTTCATGACGGCGGCGTGACCGCATTGTGGCGACGCTATGTTGTTAAGAGATTTGTTACATTGTTTCAGGTTTTAAAGTGCAGAAGTTGCGTTTTTTTTGACCTTATATTGCACACTTATTCATGGTTGACCTTTGCCGTGTTAAATAAAAAAGATGTGAAGAATGAGACTTGTTTATTTTTACACAGCCTGCAATAGCGCAGCACCGGCACGTCACTGTAACATTTTGTGTAATTCAAGTTCTGGGGCCCCGTTGTCTTTCGCGTGGGAAATTTTCGCCAATTTTGACGATTTTCTTGGGTTCGTTGGTAATATAATGGAAATAACAGACTCCGCGTTGACCATTAACGTTAATATTTGTGGGAGCGGGCTCGAGGAAAGCCAAAATGTATCGCACAAAGATGTTCTCTTGTTCAGTAATGCTGATGTCCGTGCTCCCATGGGCAAGTACAGAAATGACATCCACCCGGTGAATGCCGCCAGTATGATTTTGTTTCAGAACGGCAGTGATATTTCTGAAAAATAAGCTTGCAACTTTGTCACTGTGATAATAAGTGCCGATATCAGCACGTAGGCGGTCGAGAACCAATTCCCGTATTTGCGTTGCTGCTCTGCCGTTAACTTCCGCAACGCCAAACCTATCGGAGTGTTCGCCATTGTGTTATCCGTCCAAGTCGATGGGCTCGTAGCGGTAGACAGCTGAGTTTCGCCTGCAGAATCTCCGTACCGTCGGTAATGTGCCAGACATTCTTGACGAGGGCGCCCACTTTCATGCAACTTCACTGACTCAACACGGAAAATATCACAGCCTTCAACGAAGGCGTTTCGCTTTCCTATAGGCTTGGCGATCGTAAGATATTTTGTGCATACTTTGCAAAACATATCGTTTTCACGATAGGAAAGCCATGGCCACAGGTTCTCCCATTTCGGAATGTAATTTCTCTGACGCTTTTCCTCATCGTACCGCTGATGCTTTGTACTGACATCAGAAACATCACGACGTTTATTTGAATCAGCTGAAACAGAAGCGTTTGATGAAAAATAGTGCAAGACCATGGCTGTTTTGCAGTTTTTTAGATGTTTCTATGCTACCGTTGAGAAACGACAATAACACCAAGATTTTGGGCGCTAGATTCCAGAATTCGACCGGTAAAACGCGAATATGTTACAAAATGCAGTAGCTAGTATTGGACAATGCAATATATTCTGACAGTCGCCCATGACACCATTGCAACTTTGAATAGTGATTTCAAGATGAGATTGAAAAATAATTGACAAAAGTTAACACTTTAATATTTTGTTCAACGATGGGGCGAGGTCGTTAGGTTTTGTGGTTACGGCGCAGCATCATGACTACTGTAGTACCGGTAATGTAAATTCACTTGTCTGTCGGGTTGAGAGAATGTTATGATGCTCGCCCAACCGCGAATTTCACTTGTCACGGGCCTCGGGCGGCGGGAATTTTTGAGCCCTGTAATCAAGGATAAAAAATACCTAAAAATGCAGTTTAGGTATCTTCACATAGTTTTTACACATTATAGGACTACCTCAAGCAATCAAATAAATCAAAATTTATACCAAAGGTAATAGAATAAGTGTATTGTTTAATCAAACTTTTTGACCAAAATGGGGAAAATTGCCCCCAAAATACAACACTGCGCCACAACACTACGCCACATCGTAACGGCGTTGGGCCTCTGGAAGTTCTTCTCATTGAAATATCCCTATTTGCTGATGCCTGTCAGTAATAATTTCACCAACATCAACGTCATGGCTCTTTAGGAATTCCAAACTCCGTTTCAAACCTTCCTTCTCCATGTGGTAGCGACCACTGACCTCATTTGACTGAAAGTGAAGAATAGTGACATGTGAGACAGAGCTTGTGACTACAGGTATGTGTCATGGACTATGATATCTCTAATGCTGACAAATGCAAAGTTTTCCCTGTTCAGTGTTAAAAGATTTCTGGCATAATATTTACTTCCCTCAAATCATATAATGTTCTAGAAATGTTCTACCTCAAATCATAATTTAGTAATTGTATCACATAAATATTGCCCACCTGTACAAGCTGTATATCAATGACTTGATCTGTTTGTAACTCCATCATGCTATATAAACCATATTTCGCTGAATGCCCTGGACTATCTGCCCTTCCATCACCACCTAGTACCACTGGTTAACTCTAGTTAGCTGTCTCTACATTGGAATTTTACTAATTTGAAGCCCAAAACCTTTAGATTTTGTGACCTTAATCATCGTCTGACAGGAGATGGATTTGACATTTTTTTGATGTCTGACAGGAGACGGATCTTGTTTGAATCTGAAATATAGAACAAAATATACTTTCAATTGTCATGAAATGCACAGAATTACAAATGTTGTTGTTTGATAAACTTACTAGTACTCTACTTCCAACTTACAATGATAAAAGTTATCAAGCTCTCCCCCCAAAAATAAACCATTGCTTGTAACAAGCACCTTCAACTCTTTCCTTTCCCTTTAATATTGATTTAAAGTATTTATCCCCATGGAGTGCATCTGGAAGATTTTTGATAATCTGCAGTCCCCAGTATTAGCAATTGCCTTTCTGACAATTTCATCTTGATCCTCATAAATTTCTTCCACCATCTTTATAAACTCAGGAAGTTGTTGGCATTTGAAACCAGCTCTTCTTTTTTAAAATGGCATTAATGGGTTCACATTGGTTTGCGGTGAATTTTCCCTTAACACCATTCCTTTCACAGATATCTTTGAGCATTGTTTCCTGCATGTCATGCGCAACATTTTCTTTGAACCAGCTATGAAACCTTGGTTCTTTGAAAGCTGCAGGTACCCATGGTTTTTTAGATATAATCTAGCTTGGTTTTTATTATGTGGCCAGGCGGAATAAATGGTCTAAAGTTACCGCTACTATCTCTTTAACATGTCAACAATAACAATGGTCATTTCACAAGTACATGATGTGCTAGCAAGCAGAATAGAGGATGTTATAGCATGCTACAGGAAGCACGAGAAAGTGTAGATGCTTGAAACTGAATACCAACAAAATAACCATTTTTACAAACTTAATTGCCTTCCATGTGATTTCGTTTCTTCAACTTTTACACTGTGGTTTCCAAAGCCCGGAGAAGAATCTACCAGACCCTACTTCCTGAAATAGCCGTTTAGTGCCTTGCATTTTACGCCGACATCGTGTTCTTTTGTGGGTCAGAAAGATTTTTAGGTTAGAAATGGATATTTATAATGCTCCTTGGTACCTGTGTAATAGCCTTTGCACATGGGTTAGCAGGTCTTATATTGAAAGATGTATTTTTCTAAACTTACTCCACAACAACCTGAAAAAATGACTAAACCAACACTTACAGGCAGGTGCAATGTTATACCATACAATTTACAAAAAAGCAGAGCTCATGTCTATATAAAAGTTTATGATGTTTTTGCCTCTAAAATGTTCAGATATCAGAAAAGTCTTACTTGTATTTTATGACTTTAAATATGGTTCACAATTTCAGCATCAATGCACATAAACACCATGCAAGCTCCTTCATGTCAACAAATCACCCTTACCTGGAATAGCTAATGACAGTTCTTAGTTCTTAAACATAATAGATGGATGCATGTATGTATGTAGTGTACGTAACAAATACTTTTCTCATCTCGGTTTCAAAAATAGGCTTCAAGTTACATTGCGATTATTTTACAAAATGTATAGTAAATGGTGCCAAATATATGTGAAGCAAACAAATAGAAACTAAAACTTTACCTGGATACCTTGACTGGACTTTCTATGTCTGCGAACTCAGCAATGATCTGGTCAATGTCCTAGGGAAATGCAATTTTTGAGCATTACATTGGTGTTTTTATCATTATTTGTACTTTTGAATAAATGTGTTTTTATGAGTGAAAATTACTTTTTACGGTAAGGAACCAGATGAGCACACATCATAACTTCAGTATAAATTTAGATTGCATTACAATTAAAACTATACAGCAAAGCAAACTCTCTTATTTTAATTAGGTTTCCTTTGTACCATTGTGAAAGGCAAAAACCAATATTTCTTAACATTAGAGCCCAGGGCCAACAAAGGTAAAACTGTGTGAATTATACAGACTCAATTTTACATGTAAACTTTAAATGAAAGTGGAAAATCAGCCAATCATAGTCCCTTAGTTATAGGGTTGAACATTCATACTTGTAACAACAAACACATACAA
>LD344958.1:85969-109093 GCA_001465055.1 Ptychodera flava
ACTATTAGAACAAACAAAATCTTTGTTCTCTACAGAAGAATGTCTTGTATCAAAACCAATGTTTGTATATTAATCAAATGCACCAAATGCCATTGGACACTAAGAACGGCAAATGCAAATTCACTTTACAGTCTCAATAACCTTTATCGATGAGTTTGAAAGTAATGAATTGCACTTTAATAAAAGCACATGAACACAGTACATTTCAACATTGAATCCAACAGACTATCACATAACAGCTGGTGCCACCTTTGAGTGTATTTACATCTGATGATTTTGCTTCAGCATTAACAACTTGTGAAGAGCCTTAGTTGTATTATGATAAAAACTCTGGTGTGATATTTCACTGAGTAGACTTATATATGTCTTAATGTGATATATTGTCACATTGTTAATCTATTGCTATAGTATGTAATGTACAAATATTTTTGATGAAGCATTTCAGTTTAGTTTAATACACGAGTAATTTTATGTTGCTATTTTTTCATAGATTGAGTCACACAGTATGTAATGGCAATTTCAATATATTTACATTCGTGTTGTCTGCTTAAAGCCAAATAGAGAATGTTGTAACTGATTATACTGATATAAATAGGTAGACTATTACATGTAGAACAAACAGATTCTTCGTTCTCTACAGAAGAATGTCTTGTATGAAAAAAACAATGTGGCTAAACAAGTTTATCCTGAAGTATTTTGTCTTCATTAATCAAATGAACCAAATATTGTTCAACACAGAACAGTAGATATGTCAATTCACTTTACTGGCTTTGTGAACAGTGATTAACCGTGACACATAAGGTGAATGTATTTTTTCCCATGTAAACATGATCCCTGTCGGTTACAGATAGTTCAAAACTGGCAGTATAATGTATAATTTCAAATATTGACTTGATAACAATAATGATAAAGGTCTAACTAAACTTTTGTTCAGATTAATGATGAAACTGTTGGAAACTGTTGCTTTTGTGCAAAAGTAACCAAATATGACAAATATTGATTCTCTGCACTTAAAGTATGAATGAATTTTAGAAAAAATAAATTGTACTGCAAGATGTGCGTCCTTTGGCTGCACGACAGGGTAGTCATATACAGCACCATCTATGATCTAGTGTTGGTTTGTTTTCGTGCGTCACAATTATTGCAGTACATTTGCAAGAAGCAGCCATACTTGATTTTCCGATTGCTTCTTAGCACTTCTCTGATAGCATCTACTTGAGCTCGTCTCTTCGAAGTACACAGCAACTTTGCAAAAGAAATACTTTGGATCTCAGTAAAATCACAAGTATGATCTTTTTGTGTTTATAGCTAGATTTACTGTTTAATTTCACTATATATTAGGAAAGGTGAGCAAGGCCGATCGAGCCACAGTAGCTTGCACGTAGAATAAATTGTGCAGTAGAAACATGCCGTGTGGTAGTTTGGAGGAAACAAAATGACCGCCACGATACGCATGTATCTCCTTGTTTTGAGACTCTTAAAAGGCCCAATTTATTCAATAACCAGGAACAATGGCTTCTATTACATCTCTGAATTCATACCTACTATGGTGTAAGTGTTGAACTCGATTGTTTAATTTCTTATATATACAGTTGCCTTCGCTGTGTATCGGATGACAAGCGCCTGGACCGACAATGTCGGTTGTAACACAACTACAACCACATGTAGCATGTAGTGTTAGAATTTAGCATTCCGTCTGTTATAAGGAAATCTGGAAAGTATAAGTTTAAAATAAATGCAGAAAAGTTATCATTACGGGTGAGATGTAAGAAATACCTGCTTGCAATCAATTTGTACTTGTAAAGTCTCTGTGATGCCAAATCGATTGCACTGTTTAGTAATTTTAGTACTTCCACATAGTACTTCCATATTATTATTTCTCTTGCTTTCTTGATGCCAGAAAGTCTTTTGATAGAGTTAATCATTGGTCAATGTTTAACAATTTAATTGATAGAGGATCACCGCTTTTCATTGTTTGCATTCTTATGTAGTGGTACCTCTATGGAGAGTTGCTCTTGTTTGTAAAAATAAAAAGGTATTTGGGCTACATGGTGTCGACTTCTGGAGATGACAATAATGACATCCAGAGACAGCTGAAGTGTATGTATGCCAGGGCAAACCATATTATCCATACCTTCAGTCATTGTTCGAATGAGGTTAAAAATGTTCTTTTCAGAGCTTTCATGTAGTGTATACTGCCTAAATATCTGGAGTGACTATGGTGTAAAACAGATGAATGATATGCAAGTTGCGTTCAATAATTCTATGAGAATAATCTTGCAACTTAAATTTGCCTGTAGTATAAGCAGCAATTGTGTGCAGAGGAGCATTCTGAATTTTAATTCACTTCAACGCCAAGCTTCTTTTAAATTCAGGGTTCGTCTGATTGAAAGTGAGAATATTTTAATTTGAACTTTCATGGATTCTGACTCATTGCTGTTTTCATCCTTTTGGCGTCGTTTTAGAAATGTAGTGTACAGATAAATTTATTTTTTTAAATTCTTTTGTATTCATGTTCTTTTAATTATCACTGTCTCTTTGTCCTTTTTTTTGATATGGGCCTATGTGTGCCTGAAATAAACAATAATAATAATAATAATAATAATAATAATAATATTGCAGTCAAAGACAAGAAAAGATTAAAACCATAAAACCATATTGTGCGGTGTTGTATAGCAATAAAGTGATGGTTTGATTAAATAATTTGGAAAAAGTGAAATGATTAGATTATGTTGCAATGTTGTGTGTGCTTTAGTCAGTGTTTCTTAAGATACTTAAGTGAAAAGTGGGCAAATCAAAAATCTTGCACTCAGAAGACCACTGCAGGTTGCGCAAATCTTCCGGTATTTCCAGGAGGTCATCCTCTTCAAGCTCTAAAACTTGACGCAATATCTCGTCGATTTTGCAAACATCGATGTCACTGGCCGTATGCTCTTCTTGAAAACCAAAAATTCTTCTTCATCATTGTCATCCAGCAGCATTCGCATGATTTCTGCATTTGCTCACCCTGAATCCATTATTTCCAGAGGCGATTGTGAGAACTTTAAAGGGTAAAAGTCACCGTAGATGTTTGTACACAAACTGCTGGGGAATGACCTAGGCGGGCATGCCCTAACACCTTCAGAGGATTGTAATGCAAAATTATCCAATGGAACATACATATTCATTGACCTCAAAGCAAAGCCCTGGATATAACCTAGACAACATCACATTATCATAGGCTTTAGTTTTCCAACTACCCTGGAAGGAAATTCCTTAATGTCACACCACATGGAAATGAGGGGCGCTTGGGTGCACTCTGGCCTGCAGAGGGTAACCTCATTTCTAGCAGAATATTTATACTTTTCATCACTGTTTTTAGTGTACAACATGCTTATTTGCATGTTCACCTATAACATTTGGTCCTTGTTGGTGAGTGATCAATCTATCTATCTATCTACACAAATAATGTATACTGTATGTACAAATATTTACATATGTATAATCATCAATATATCTCTTTCTCTTTAGATTATTAACATCACTAAAAACATGGTGATTCACCTTAATTCTCTTGGTGAGAAAAAATGGAAAGTGAACAAGTTAAGAAGAGATTTGGAGTGCGAAGTGTACCGATGTGTACATGGGGTCTGCTGTTGAGGAGTGCCTTTCTGGTACCTACCTGAAAGGCACCCCTCAATGGCAGCCATTTAATATAGGGTCTGCTGTTGCAGGGTATCACTCAAGTATATACTTGAAAAACACCTAAAATCCCTACCCGGAACAATCCTAAAGTGGCAAATTCTTGATAGTTTCTGATGCCCACCTGAAGTGTACCCGGGGTGTGCCCTTTCATGCGTCTTTCGAGTATACCGGTATATCTGAAAAACACCTACAATCAGTACCCAAAACAACCAAAAAATGGCCAAATCTGGATGGTTCCAGGTATACCTACAGTACACTTGTGGTGTGTTGTCTTGGGTGTCATTCTGGTATACTTAAAGTTCACCCAGGGTGTATGTTTCCAGATATCTTTCGGGCAAACCTTATTACGGTAAGGGTCGAGTCAACATTTTGTGTGTATTCACATTTGACATGTGAGTGCATTCCCATTAAAACACACTATTCTGGTTAAGCCTTTCTGTCATTTCTATGATTTGCAACCATCACATTTAAAAGTGACATATTTGTTGGTGATCCAATTGTGATCAATGATTGTGACGCGGTTTCAAAAACATAAACTGGTAAATTCATCCTGTAACACTTGCTATTTTTGAAAATTGTGACTAGTAAATCAATACAGACTTTTAAGAATATACTTGAAACATTGTATACAGTAAAGTAAAGGTGAACACATTATACGTATTCAATATCATTCATTTTGTCATACCAGTATATTGATGGTTCAAATACAGGGGTATGATTGGTCGAGATGTGAAAAGAAACATTGTATATTTATAATATAAGAAGGCTGGCACTGTAATAATAGCAATAAATCTAACCAAGGGACAGTGTACCACTCTGTTTTGACCAGTTCATATGCACTCACTATCGCTTGTGCATATATGTCATGAACTGGGCAAAACCCTGTGGTATACCGTCGCTGCATAATTGTGCTTTATTGCTTAAATATCTCATTTCACAGAGTTTTCAAATGTTTTGTCATCTTCTTTCAGTTACTTTCTATTGTCAATATTTCTAACATACATTTATTTCTTCACAACTTTGAAGGAAAACAAAGGAATCAGGAGTTATGTTACCAACACTGTAGAACCAGTTCGGTAAAATTTATATAATAATTAATATAAAAGAATGCATTTTATACAGCGCTGCTAATGAAACATTTGCTTTGCTAACTGCAGAACATTGCTGAGCAAGAAGCATGGGAAAAAAACAACTCTTAATAACATTTCATTGAAGCATCAGATGCAAGCAGATGCCACTTCATGTGGTGCTTTTGTCGTCAAGGTACTGAAGATAAAAACATTTTAATCTCCCTTCTCTTGCTTCGGCGCAAAGTTTTTTTTTCTGACCTGTTCATACAAAATGGTTTCAGGGAGATTTTCTTGTAACTACCTTTTATATATCAATTGCCATTTTATGCACCACTCAGACACCTGAGGGCTCTGTCTTTATTTCAAGTTGCACATTGCAGATTAAATACAAGAAAATTTGTTTGTATCCCTAGGTCTTTTACACTATGTAACGACATTTCTGTAATATATTTTTACCTGATACTGTTTTTAAGACATTTGTGCCCAGATATTTTTATTATTAGGGGCCACTCCCCGTATACATACTGTACATATTGTATTTTCAATTCATTTCTCTTTGTTTTCATTTTGTCTCTTAATATTGTGCTGTTTGATTGTTTCTTTGTGTATTTTCTCAGTCTGTTATTGGGCCTTTGAGCCTGTACATAAACAAATAAATAATTTGGTTTTGCATTGATTTTTCAATGCAGTTTATTCACCAAGAAGCATGTTTTTTTAAACAATTGTTGCTTTCAATAACACTTAATCACAGAGCTTATTTATTTCCTAAATATTAAATATATCACAGTTGATATACTATTTTCGAAACACCTGACATCACTTCTTAGTCTTTTGGCCAGAGGTCCATATATCTTTCTTTCATGAATTTGACTCTGTTTGTGTACTGTCTAGTTACTGTCTGTTCTGTGCTGTTTTGTGTCTATGTTTACAACTATTAATTGTCTTACGAATTCTGACCTAGTGTTATGGGATTATGGATTGGTATGATTGCAACTTCAAAGTAAAACCTCCTAAGTAAGGCACGGTCAGTTTCTTTAGCCTGAAGGATGTTGATGCTGGTTGACTATTTTTTTTCTCGACATCAAAATTGGCTGACGGTTATAACCTTCAAAGAAATAACATTGAAAGACATGGTGGTGTCCCCTCACAAATCTATCCCTGTCATAGACTTGGTTCAAATCTGTGATTTTTGAATGTTTTAGTGGAGTGAACTCAACGATTAGTGTTTTATATATTTTCATGTGAAACGCATGAGAAGAGTGGACGTGATGAGTGGGGTAAACGCTATACAGGAGAGTTTCACCCAGAATCACATACTTGGCTTTCTTGCAGGGTCTGCGTTGCTATAAATTTTTCATGAGATGACATCTCTGTACTCTTGCCCCAAGCGAGACATGCATAAAACTTTAATGGTGTTGTTGACAAAATGTCGAGTGCGATCACTCCAACAAAAGTATTTAAGCACAACCTCTGTTGTATCAAAGAAAACACGTGAAAATATCTGTGCTGTTTGTGGAGTCCATGTTGCAAAATGCAATAATTGTCAGAGGTTTATAAGCATGCATTCTCCTTATTGGCAAGAGTATTGGCGGGAGCTGTCAATCATTTTGTATTTGCCCGAAGTCACTGTGTACACACTCCGTCTGGCCGCCGGTACTTTGCAAGAAGTCCAAGTCGGTGACTCCGGCAGAAACTAACTCACTACTGCACAGTCTCAAGTTAACGCGTTCAATCACTGGGAAAACCAGTGGCCAGGGCTGCCAAATTTGGAATAGATTTGTACAAAATAGGAGAGACATAAGAGAAACTACTATAAATGATTTTCTTTTTTTAAAATTCACCGACTTGAACCAAGTCTATCCCCGTCAGCGAAACTGACCAGCCTTCATCTTGAATAGGTCAGCCTTTAAGATAAATCCACCATCAAGTAACTCTTATTTGTGTTCATTACCATATGGTTTGTGTCAAAAAGTAATATTTAGTTGGATGTCTTAGTTATCTTTTTCACCCATTTCATATTTTATTCAGATTAGTTTGGAAATACGTTATTAACCCTTACAGCGCCGCGTCGATGTATACATCGACGGCGCACTTCCGGGTTCTACGCCACGTCGATGTTTACATCGACAGAGGCGTTCTCCGCTATAGCTGTCAATAAAGTGAAAATAGGCGGGGTATCTCGATGTTAAACCAATAAAAAACACTCGACGACTGACGTAATGAATGAAATCTCATTAAATATGTAATTATTCAGCTTGAATAGCGTCACGTGTGGTGTCTTGCATAATTTTCCCGCCGTACATGGACATCGTCTACTTTGAAATGCTAATATGGCGACCAGAATGAATATGGATGAGGTTGACCTCCAGTCATACGCAAATATTCTCGGCCGAGTGAACCCAGAAGACAGAGATTTTTTCGCTAGATATTTTCTGGATAGCGATAGTGACGACGAGGGCGAATTTTATGGGTTTGAAGACGTGAATTTCATCCCGATAGATCGGATTGAAAATCCGGACGGAGACATCGACTTCGCCGATGACGTCGCCAATGGCTGGTCGAGCAATCCTGCCGACGACAGTGAACAACTCACTCTACCGTTCGATTACGCCACAACTGGCATCAACGAAGACATCCCCGCTGATGCAACGCCTCTCTCCTTTGTTCGTTTCTTCTTGACGGACGAAGTTTTGGATGTTACAGTGACCGAAACCAACAAATATGCCGATCAAGTCATCCAAGAGAAGCTCAGAGACGGTGGCCTACAGCAACACTCTCGCTTGCGACGTTGGCGCCCTGTCAACAAAGACGAGATGTGCGTTTTCCTTGGCGTTTCGATCGCCATGGGCATCTTGAGGAAACCCGACCTTGACCAGTATTGGAGTACGAACGAAATCTTGTACACACCGTTCTTTCCGAAGTGCATGTCTCGAAACAGGTGATTTAATTTTCATTATAGTTCTTATAATATTTGTTTCGGGGGGGGGGGGGTAAACTCAGGCAAAAGCCATTTTTGAGGAGGGGGGGGATTGAAAAGCAACAGAAACCAAGAAGTAAACAAGACCTCGAAAGCGAATGAAAGAAAAAAAAATCAACAACAATAACAATAATAATAATAACAGTAATGATATTAGATCTATATTCTTAGTGCTTTAGGTTTTTTTTCTTTGTTCTTTGTAAATTTTGAAAGTAAATCCACCGGCAGGTCAACATGATATGATACCTTCCTGCATAATAACATTGAATGAATGAGAGCATAATAATTCATAATTTCATGTCCCCTGAATTTTTGAAGTGTATCATTCTCCTAAATTTTTTTTTACATGCTTTTTCCTAACAGATATGAGCTTATACTGCAGTGCCTGCATTTCAACGACAACCAATCTATCATCACTGATCGAGAGGCACCAAATTTTGACCCACTTTATAAAATAAGACCGGTGTATGATATCATCACACAAAGATTTCGAGAGGTTTACACTCCAACAAAGTGTCTAAGCTTGGATGAGGCAATGATCCCATGGCGAGGTAACCTATCCATGAGGGTTTACATTCCAAGTAAGCCAGATCGATTTGGAATCAAAGCCTTTTCCGTCAATGAAGCAAGCTCCGCTTACACCCTTGGCTTTGAAGTGTACACAGGCAAGTGGTTTCAACCCTACCCTGATGCTGATGTTACTGAAGTGGATGAAGGGCAGTCCTACAAAATAGTCATGGGTTTGTTGTCAAAATGCAACCTACTGGATAAGGGACACAGCATTTACATGGATAGCTATTACATGAGTCCTGTACTTGTTGATGCCCTAACCAGTAGGGATACTATCGCAGTTGGCACAACCCGAGTTAACCGTAAGGAGATGCCGGAAGCACTGAAAAAAACAAAGCTTCAGAAAGGGAATGCCATATGGAGACGTCGTGGTGACCTCCTCGCTGTGAAGTGGCATGACAAAAGGGATGTCACCTTGCTTTCCAATGCCCATACTGCTATATGGGGCTTTGATGGCAAGAAAACCGATGATGAAGGTCTTCCAGTTCTCAAACCAACAGCTGTATTAGAATACAACAAGTACATGGGAGGAACAGATCTTGCAGATCAGCTGTGTCGGTATTACCCTCTCCTGCGTCGGCGCAACAGATGGTACCGTAAGCTGTTCTTCAGTCTGTTGGGTTTGCTTGTCACCAATGCTTTCATTTTATGGAAGAAGTTCGCACCAGATGTTGACACCAGACAACTCAGCCATTCAGCATTTCGTCTGCGAGTTGTTGAGCTCCTGGTTGAAAGTGCCGTCCATGCACCTGTGCCCATTGAAGATCCTCGGGCCAGAAGATCTACAGGATTCAACATCCGTCGCCTTACAGAACGGCACTTTCCATCTAAAATTCAAGCAAAACCTGGAGCAGCAAACACATCTCCTATGCGAGAATGCATTGTGTGTAAACAACGACTGAAGAGCAACGATGAACACCATCAGAAGTATCTTCGTGACCACAACGGTTCCAGGGTGAGGTATCCTGTCACCAGATACGAATGCCGGAGATGTGCTGCCGCGTTGTGCGTTGACAAGTGTTTTGAAATCTATCACACTTGCAAGAATTACGAGAGGATCGATCCAACATCATGGCATCCAAATGAGGAATGAACACACAACGAATTCAAATCAAAATGAAATAAAATGTAAAAAGGGACTAGACACTTCAAATTACAGCCTAATACAATCAAATTTCTGTTGTACATAGATATTTGAGCTAAGTAAACAAGCATGTGATTATGTTTATTTATGTATTTATTTATTCATTTATTTATTTATTTCTTACAGAAAATACAACTTGAAAATAAGTATCCATTGAGTCTTACATTTCAATGTGAATAACAACTGTTGTGACACTTTGAGTAAAGTTAGTGAAAAAACTCCACGTGATGTAGTTTTGTAAGCTCCTGGTATCAGTGTTTCATAGTGTAATGTATTATATTTTGTTTACATAACAAGAAAAACAAAGTGCTTGAACATATTTGTTGGTAATGCACAGTGTTGTGGTCATGCAGACTGTGTGTTTAGAATTTTGTACACATAATATCAAGAAAAAACTTCATATTTTTAATGTTCTTTGACAAAAAAATGTTTTTATTGATATTCCTGCAATTATTTGGTTGCCATGGTTACACCAACTTCATATTACAAAAGTTAACAATGGTAAATTTAGTAATTTTGTCGATATCATAACATAAAGTGAATAATTTGGACATAAACTGACTCTACTTCATTAATTGTTGTTCATAGTCTATTTGCTGAAAAGTCCTGGGCCTGGGGGGTCTTATGCATGTATAGTCTATGGCATTCTAAGGGTTAAATAGATCTTGTTCTTGAAAATGGCTGACTGCACTTTTGTGTACCCTACACAGAGTCAATTTGATAGATTGATATTTAAAGATATAAAACAATGAAGTTGTACTAGATTGAAAGAACATACATGTATGTGTTTAGATTTATCAATGAAACATTCAATATACCGGTATATGTTTGTAGTTTACAGAATGTTGCAAAAGTGGGCTGTGCCTAGAAAAATTTGAAAGATTAACGCTTGAAACAGATTACGCCAGGAAAGTTCTAGCCATTAGGCTGGTAAAAGCTGCAGGTAAATACTAATAATCGGCATGTAGAATGGTTCAGTTAGTTGTGAAGCTGTTGTCATTCAGGACGCCATACAGCAAAATGTTTTTATTTAGACTGCATGTGGGCTGTGCCCAGAAAAAATTGAAAGATTAACTCTTGAAACAGATTACACCAGGAAAGTTCTAGCCATTAGGCTGGTAAAAGCTGCAGGTAAATACTAATAATTGGCATGTAGAATGGTTCAGTTAGTATGTGAAGCTTAGTTGTCATTCAGGACCCCATACAGTAAAAGTATTTTATTTAGACTGCATGTTCAATTGTGCAATTGTGAATAAAGCTATGCCAATGTCACACCAAATTTCCCTGATGTGCATAATCTGCACAACAAAACACTCTGAACACAAATTAAACACAGTGAGCAATGGCATATGTCTATAAACCAGGGAGAGTGATTGCAGTGTTTGAACATTTAGATTTGCTTTTGTTCGCATCAATATCACTTGATCTGCAAAGTCAAAATATCACTTGTTATACTGTTTTGAAGACATCATATGGACTGTATGTATTTTGAAAAAAGCACACAATGGCAGGAGTTTAAATTTTGATGGTGTTAATAAGTTTGAGAGCACAAATTGAAAGATTTACCAATGATGGCCTGCCCCAAAAAATAACTTTGTTGAAAAACAATAATAGTGCTCTCTGTACAATTACAAGCCAAACCATAGGTGATGGTGAACATTAGAGATATTGTTTCTTTTGATTTAGGATACTCAATTTTACTGCAAGTACAGTACTTGATGATGGTGTTAGGTCAAGTGAATCTGTGAATTCATGTCTTCATTTTCCAATTCATAAATTGTACTGTTCTTTCTAAAATTTCCAATTTTTTTCAATAAACATTGAAAATGACAAAGAAAAACACCTAGAGAATGATGTGGAGGACCCCAATTCACTTACAAAAAATGAAGATGGGGAGGGTTGCCTTGTTTTGCATTGACACTTTTGAAGGGTCACCATTGTTCACTTGCAAAAAATGAAGAAGAAATAGGTCAGTAAATTATATGAGACTTATTGAATGCTTCAGTAGTTACAAGTTTTAATTTTCATCTGCTGAGACATATACCGTATATATGTAATTGATCCCACTGGTAATACCATTGTATCAGCTGCATTACAATCAGAGTATATCTCCTTGCACATGATTTTGATAACAAATTGAAATAAAACAACTTGTCCAGGGAAATTAAGAGTTAAACTTAAAGATCTAGTAAAACACCTGACGTATATCACCACACCTACTCACATGTACTCATCCAATTATATCAGATATGTGAAGCAGCTGTATGTGAATGCTACTATTGGCTTGGTTTTCTACGTTGTCAAATTTGCATTCTCAATACCTGATCTTTAATGATTAATGAACTGTGAAATAATTTAGGCAATGAAGATATCACCGAGCCCTTACAGAACAGAAAAGCAAACACTAGCAAACAAAATGGTAATAGTTTTTTACCCATCTTTCTTACTCTTGTAAAGTAATAATTAACAATATTGACTTTGCCTTACAGTAACTCTTACATTTTACGTAAGCTGTTATTTGTGCCCTAGGAAGTAACAGTATGTAGTCCTCAGTTTATTGTGATAGAAAGTGATACTCTACAAATAACTGTTCACAATAACAGCATATCTTGTATCACATATCTCCTTCTCCTTCAAATTGTGTACTTGCTGAAAAATGATAATCCGATCATTTGATAATAATTATCTGTCCAGGTAGAGCAGGTGGGGGTCAAGCCGACTTTTAACTGGGATACGCAGGACATTCATGGACTGATCAAGGGAATCATTTTACAGAAAATCAGATCTCTTTTATCTGATATTGTTTTTGTTATCTTTGTCATTCACAGAATAAACAACCTTGGAATTGTAGCTGACCAATTTTCCCAGCACATTAAAACACATCAGGTTAATAGTAGATTTGTTGTTTTTCATGAGGGTCTATGGTTTGGTACAAGATAGGAATACTCATTACAATATTTGAATATTTCTGATATAAAATTCTTGTTGATTTGCAATGAATGATTACAAAACAAATAGAAGATAAGCATACTGGTACAACATACCGGTAATAACAAAAATAGTGGGATCGCAATGTACATACATGTATTAAAGGGTTGTTTGATTTTCTTTCCAGTGTTTGCGCAGATTGTAACCTCCAGACTGGACGCAAACAGAGGGGGGCACAAGAAAAACAAATTTCTTGTGACAGTAAATTAATTAAAAAGGAGAATGTCCACTCCAGAGCGAATGTCCATGAATACCATCACCAAATACCTGAGGTTTGACAGTGGTGAGTGACTAGGGAAAGATGCAGTCAACAGACTATTTTCCAGTCTTGATCACACTGAAACTGGTAGAGGGGCCAGATCTACAGCCTTCACCTTGTTTACTGAAGGTGTGTGAAAAAAAGGAATTTTCTTGTAATATTATATTGACAAAGATAGTGTTGCATAATTGCTGCACATTAGCATGTACGTTTACACACTTTCCAAATATTTTTCGAAAAATTACAATGTTGATGGTAGATATGTAAGGGTTGTTCAAAGATAATGATACAAAATCATACATCATATCTGGAACCGTTAAAAGTCAATGAATTTACAGAGTTATTACCAAGGTTAAGGTACAAGGCTAGGTCCGTGTGCTGTCACTTTGTTATGAAAGTCTATTTGGAATATAAGGAAATGTTCAAACAATAAGAATTAGCATGCATTATTGAAACTAAAAAATCCATACATGACACAATTTGTAAATAAACTGATGTTTATGAATAAAAAAATTTAACATTATTCTTTTCTGTGAGTTTTTAATACTTAACATTGCTCTGCAGGTGAGATGAAAGATCTTGCTCACAGCATCCTTGCTGTGGGAAGTACCACAGTTACATGTAGAAGAATTATTGATGAAAAAAATGAAGGAGGTATCCTCTTTATTGCAGGTAGGTATGCAACAAAACAATCACAGTTTTGAATAACACTGACACACAGACTTATATCCACAGTTTGTCCATGCACACAAGTACCAATTTATCTTGTACATCTTAGTCTGGTATGTAAAATATCAAATTTCAATAAGATGATCATCAAGTTTATCATGGATGTCAAAGCATCATTACTTTAATGTAAAGTCAAATATTTTATATTCTCCTACATATTCCTAATATTACATAGTTTTTTCAATTTTCATCAACAGGAAAGTAATCACTACAATCTGATGTGGATTAAATCTTGACACATGGTGGCAGTTGTATAATTGATGCAGTTTTCAAACTTATGTTACATGTTATTGATAAGCGAATATAATTTATTTTATCATTTCACGTAAATTCCATTTTCATTCATTCATTCTTTCATTGCTTTTTTTGAAATCTTTGAGTTACAAATTCATCATTAGATAAACTGAAATACGAAAAATAGCGTCAATGACACTTTCCTCACATATGGTTACACATAGCAAGCCAGAATAAGTGTATATATGATATTTAACAGCTTCTATGGGCCTTAGCTTGTGATATACATAGCCAAGTGCATTTGAACAACTTTTAATGCACCATCCATCTGAAGAATGAAATGGTTGGCAACTGTTGCAACTGTTGATCACAGACACTAACACAATATCATGTAACCTAGTACATCATAATCAGTGATACAATCTGCAATACTACAGTAAAAGTCTCCTCTCATAATTTTGTTTGAATGTAGAAAATATTTGGTCTCTCTACAGTCCATGGTTGCACAACCAAAGACTAAGGCAATATGTAATAATGGGCATTCTTTAGGGTTTCCACTGTTAAATAGCTATGCTGCCACACCCACATAATGGTATGTCCCAAACTGCCACCTAGTCATACAAGCAAACGGCCAACTTTCAAACCCAAACTTTTATACCTGTAAGAAGCCTGTGGCGTCAGATGTGTGTATGACTGTTTTTCAAACCCTTCTTACCAAATTTGAAAGCATCAAGCCAAGGATTTGTCTAGAAGTCTAGAAGCCATTACTTGACTTACACAGTGAAACAATTCCATAAATATACATTATGACAAAGAAACAAAAACCTTTCAAACCAAATTTCCAAGCATTATTTTTATACAAAATTGTCGTGTATACATCCATGGATGTAAGAATTGGTGATTAATAATCTGACCTTGCTGGATTAAGCAACAAGTTTACTGTCTATAGAGATGACACTTTTGTGAAAATACTTGTGTTATCCTGCATCTTGTAAATAAATGGCTGGTTGTTCACAAGATCTGTATACCACAACTTCTTTTAGATTTACTCATTGCAACTTCAATGGATCAGTGTTTGTAGAGTATGGTATATTGGGTGCCTTGCCGAGACAATCTAACCAATCACAATTGAGATTTTCACCAAGTTTACACTTTTGTTGCTTATTAGCATTCTGAAGTAATGTTGACTCAATTGGAACAAATACTCATTTACAGTTGAGCATGTATCTACCAAAAATATATGTGTAAAATGTGCAGCAATTCTCAATTTTTTGAAATTGGACCAGGTACTTCACGAATATCATATCTGTACTGGTTAAATATTAACAATAACAAACTTCTGTCTTCCAATACTAATCACATAATTCTTAAGAACTATAAATCAAAATTTGATACCTGGTTTCTGACATGTGACTCTTGAACACGACTTTTGACCAAAAATAGCGTCAAAGTGACACTATGCTCACCTTTGGTTACACGTGGCAAGCCAGAGTGAGTGTATACAATATAAGCTTTTATGGACCTTGAGCTTGTGATATTCATAGTCAAGTGCATTTGAAAAATATTTGATGCACTGTTCATTGAAATATGAAAAGATTGGCAACTGTTGATCACACACACCTAGGCAATACCATGCAACCTAGTATATCATAATTAGTGATACATCTTCCATAGAAAAGTAAAGGTGTCCTCTTATAATATTGTATTGCATAGAAAAAATGTAGACAATATTTGGCTTCTCTAAGCTCTATAGTTGCACAATAGGAGACTTTTAGAGGTAACATGTAAGAAGTGGCATTCTTTAGAGCTTCCACTGGTTATAATGCTGCCACACCTACATGATAATGGTATATCATAAACTGCCACCATGTTAAACAAGTATTGCAGTATCATAGACAAATGGGGAAACTGTTTAAGCAGGCAAATGTTGTTCCAATTTTTAAAAGTGGTAGCAAATGTGATGTTACAAACTATAGACCAGTGTCACTTCTCTCCTTAATAAGCAAAACATTTGAGAAAGTGATCTTTGATGATATATTTAACCATGTTAAACAGTATATATGTAATTCACAGCATGGCTTTATTAAGACTCGCTCTACTCAGACTAACCTTGTAACCTATGTTGATTTTCTTGCTAACTGTTTTGACAAGAAACTACAAGCATCTACACTGACTTCTGTAAGGCTTTTGACTCTGTTAATCATAGACTGTTAGTTTACAAACTAGAACGTTATGGTTTTTCTGGTCAAGTTCTACAGTTGTTAAAATCATATTTAAGTAACCGTCATCAGAGAGTAGTTATTGACAATCGCTTTTCTGAGTGGTGCCCAGTATCATCGGGTGTACCCCAGGGGTCACTACTTAGTCCACTGTTATTCAGTATTTATGTCAATGATTTACCAGGTGTTTGTATAGATTCACAATGTCTCTTATATGCAGACGATGCTAAAATCTTTAGACCTATTAAAACTATTTCAGATTGTTTAAAACTTCAAGAAGATGTTGATAGAGTAGCCTTCTGGTGTCGATCTTGGAAACTCGATTTAAATGTCAAAAAGTGTTCTGTGATCTCTTTTATCAACAAGAGGACTTTAATTCATTTTGACTATTGTATTTTAAATATCATTCTTAATAGGCAGCAAAAAGTTAAAGATTTGGGAGTTATTTTAACCTCAAACTTAAGTTTTTCAGATCATATTTCTTTTACTGTAAATAAAACTTTTAGAATGCTGGGTTTTATAAAACGAAACTCTCAAAATTTTACTCAGGTTCAAACTTTTAAATCTCTTTATACTTCTCTTGTAAGGAGCTGTCTCGAGTATGGTTCTGTTGTCTGGAACCCTTGGCAAAAATCAGATATGGAATTACTTGAAAATGTTCAACGTAAATTCATAAAATATTTTTGTTTCAAAACACATATTTCATATCATGCTGACCAGTATGAAGCTCTCTGTACCTTGTTCAACTTACCAACTTTGGAGAAACGTCGCTGTTATCTTGATATGATGTTTTTACACAAGTGTACAACTGGAGTTTATAATTTACCAGATGTTTTATCAAAGCTATGCTTTAATGCACCTGGCAAACTTTTGCGCACCTGTCCCACATTCAGACCACCTCGTAGCCGTATCAATGTTTTTAAATTTTCTCCTCTTAACAGATGTACAAGTAATTTTAATGAATTGTTTCGTAATAATCATAATATTGATATTTTTAATGACTCATTTAAGTCTGACATTAGACAAGTTGTTTTTTAATGGCTGTTCTTGTTGAGTTGTTTGCTTTGTTTTTGTCTGTGTGTGTCCTACACTTCATTTTAGTTTTGTAAATACTTTCTGTTTGGTGCTGTCTTGTTCAGTGTTTTTTAACCGTTTTCTTTTGAGCTTTTGAGGAACCTGTAAATGGGACTTGATCCCGTAGGATTTCCGAATAAATAAATAAATAAATAAATAAATAAACTTCCTGGCGACAAGTCATCGCTGATGACACAGTCCCTGCTCACACCATTAATGGACATGCACACTGCAATACAATGTCTGTGTGCCACATTTGAACAAAATCTGTTTAGGGATAGTTGAGTTATGGTTCAAAAACATGAAAAAAATCACAAAAAAATAGCCGCCTGGCTGTCATATTGGATTGTATCGCAAAATACATTTACGTGCATATATACGGTATGCTTTAGTACGTTATCTGTGTACCAACATTGAACAAAATCGGTTCAAGGATAGTTGAATTATGGTTCAAAACATGAAAAATCGCAACAAAATCGCTGTCCCGCAGCCATATTGCATCACATCATGAAATAAATTGACATGCATATAAATGCCACAGTATTCTATCTGTGTACTAACATTGATGGCATCGGTGACATGGGGCCTTAGTTAGTGACCACTACCTATCTGACTTACAGATTGATATATGGCGGGTGCCACATGTGGGGCAGGATGCGCTTACTATTTTCGAAACACCTGACATCACTACTTGGTCTTGTGGCCAGAGGTCCATATATCTTTCTTTCATGAATTTGACTTTGTTTATGTACCTTCTATTTACTGTCTGTTCTGTGCTGTTTTGTGTCTATGTTTACAACTATTGTCTTACAAATTTTGACCTGTGTTATTGGATAATGGATTGGTATGATTGCGATTATTGAACGAAATTGGTTCAGGGATACTTTAGTTATGGTTCAAAAATATGGAAAAATCGCAACAAAATGGCTGCCCAGTGGCCATATTGGAGAGTATCTGTCCACTATGGGGAAAGGAAGATATCCTAACAGGGACGATTGCCTCATGACCGGGGGGTACACATCCATACAACGCCACCTGTAACCGACATACAAATGGTCTCAAATTTCTATTAACTGTGGGTATCTCCATACCATCTGTAATCACTATGACTTTCTGCAAATCCAATTTACAATCAAACAACCGCAACAGATCCATCCCAAGTAACCCTGCACTACCATCTATGAAATCTACTACCGGTATAAAGATAGCCTAAGGGTAACTAACACTTCTCATACCAATGGTAACACTGAGGACTGCATACCCTTTAATTCCATAGCCGAACAATCAGCCTGTATCATTTTGATACCCTCTCTGCCCTTACATTATCTTCGGCCTTCTGTTCTCTGGAATCCAACAATACCGGCACGTGTATGTGAGGATATGGGTGCTGCCTGTATCGACTAACAACAATTAACTTTTCCTGTATTCCTTCAATGTTAGCATCTAGCTTCATCATTCGTCTATCACTACTATCATTACACAGTTTCCCATCTTTCTGTCTTTCAAAATTTTTTCCACTATCAGTACTAGTGCACTCGCCTACAGAATTTAACCTATAGACTGTTTCCGGGTTGAACAACGACTTTTTGTCCAACTCTGTGGCATTTAAACCCTGACTTTATTTTCTTGAACATTAACAACCCCTTACCCTTATTTGGACAATTCTTATGAATGTGCCTACTCTGGCCACAAAGCCAACAACCACTTTTCACACTAGGAACTCTCACTCTTTACTCTTTTCAAGTAAAGTAAGCTACATTGGCAACTAGCTGTTAAATCAGGGAACGAAGGTCACTCACCTCACCCTCAGCTGTTTTCTGATTGTTCAACTGACCGATGTCAAGTCATTTTACCTTAACCACACAATGACAAGTAATTCTCTTCAGCTACAGCTGCTTTTACACAATCTTCAGGTTTGGCTTAGGGGATCTCCCAGTTTCATTTATTTTTCTTTTAAATGGTTTCCTCCCCCACGGCATCAAAATATGCCTCAATACATAACCGTTCTTGCATTTCACCCTTTGCTTCTGAGTAGGCTGTCAAAACAGTTTCCCTGATCATGACAACCTGTGCCAAATCTCGTAGTGACTGACCTGGTTGCCTGCGAATATTGCGAATGGCAAGACCTCCTGTCCACCTGACACAAACTGTTCACGCAACAATTCGCATAATCCATCATAGGTCAAATCACCACTGTGGCCTCACTAGACTAGTCGATGACACTTTAAGTGCAACGCCTTTAATCTGGTCCACATTGCCTGCAATTTACTATGATCATTCCACCCATTTATTGTAGCGCAAGCTTTAAAATGAATTTTGTACTCAGCAAAATCTGAAGTACCATCAAAATAATCAAGGCGAATTGCACTAAAAGCCACTGAACGGCCTGACCTGACTTGCCTTCCGGTAACAGCCCATCACTCCTGCTCGACAGAGCAGGCAACCCCATACTCTCTCCATGTACGCATCTACGTAACTCTGTACTGCTTGTCAAACCACTAAAACTGTCCAAAATGAGCGAAGTCAACTCCCCGTCAAATGTAATCAGTTCTCCAAGACCTCTACCACGTCCGACCAACCTCTCCGGGGTTCTCTTTGAACGTACAGGCCGATATTTCTGCAAATCTGCAGCAGACCTTTGTCCTGGCGTTATACTTGCCATACCACTGTCCTTGAAAACAATTTCACCTTCAGCGCTCTGTTAAGCCACGCTTCCGTGCCTATCAAGTCCCGTCGCCATAACACACACACACAAATAATAAACTGTATAAGGGCCCGGGACTAAGACACCCCTGGAAAACGAGCCGATACAACAAGAAGCACAATGCAAAAACGTGAGAAAGTCTCCCTGTGTGCAAATATGGCCGCACGTTTTGTACGGGGGGACCCACACTACACACCACTCCCCAGTCGAGCCCTGGCGGAGAGACTTGTTTCACACGCTCTGATTGTACAGGACCCCACAAACACTCGAAAACTCACTCTATCTGCACTCTCACTGGCGACTACGAACCCAACAGGCAAAAGCGTCACACCGAACACTGATGTTTCCAACCAATTGTAGTGGGATTTCCTAGCCGAACAGGCAACCCCACCAACTCACCAGACAAACAACTGAACCTGGTTCGTCAGCGTTGTCGATTGCCACCTGTTCCAAGCCATACCAGTACCTTCACCACGCCCAGGCCCAGCTGATCCCGCCTCCGATCACTCATGGCCACCATACGCAGGGATCTCAGACTCAAAAGAACTCGATCGTGTGAGTGAATTTCACCAGTGGTCACAAGAACTGCAGGCCAAGCCGCTTTCAGCAGTCTTTCCACGCCACGACACCAACAAGAAGTCCTATAGGGGCATGCGCACTGCATCTGTCATCAGCGAAACACCACCTCGTTCCCGTATTCCCACCTGTGTGACGTAGAACAGGACGGATCAGAAATCTGAATTACCCCTGTTGTACGTCATCAACCGGAACTTTTTTCTTGCATGGTACCGTTCATACACAGATACATGCGGGTCGCAATGTGATCATAGACTGATTTGTCGTGATTGATGCCGTGATTTTTATGACATTTTTACAAAAAAGTTGCCGGATAAATCAACACATGGAAACATAGAAGGCATGTCCAGCGAAATTTTGAGTCGCTAAAACTATAGCTGTTTCCAAGAATCCAATGGGGATACTGCCGATCGTTTTGTTCTAATGGCTTAGCTTTAAGTAACATCGCAGTGCCAGTCGAGTCACGTCATATAAGGCTCAATTTGGACGTCGTACCTGGTGATCCCGGTTGGCGATAAACCTGAAGTCCACACCTCAACGAAAGTTCAACTTAATAAATGAGTACAGTATAATCTTTGGGAAAGCGACATAGGAGGCACAAGCATAAAGTCATTCGACTATAACAAGAATAAATTTCCTTCATCATACAAAAGTTCCATAATTTCTCGCTCGGAATCAAACCTGTAGCGCGGCGTAAGGCTGTACATCAGCTGTTGAGCTGTACGGTATATGCAGTGCAGTGCTGTGGAATCCGATGTACTTCAAAAGTTGACTCACACAACACTCAAAACAGAGTTTCCGTCAAGTAAAATTAGGATGTATCTACGGGTGAGATATATGTCACTACAAACATCACATTCCTTAAGACGAAAACATTGATGACCGAGATTGGGATTAACGAGTTGACACCGGTATGGCAGTGACCATTGACGGCTGGTGGGCATAAACATGCAATGATGAGGTAGTGTGTCATCGAACAAAATCTCTCGCGTTCGCCACTGATGTCAACTTGTGTAATACTTTGAAAAGCCACGGAATCTCTGAGAATGAGAATTACTGTTTCGATCGTGTCGTTGCATTTACTTCATAAATCCATTTATAAATATATTCTAAATAACTCTGAATACTATAGCTATCCGTCGCTAGCACGATGAAAGTTATGTCCACTGATGGCTAACTTGCCTTGGCATCGGTACAGTGCGAGACAATGATTGACACGTTCACGTGACCGAATCTGTGCGTTTGGTTGGTGGATATACTATTTGATGTATCCAATTTCAGCTTGATGGGATTTATGAATGAAAGTATCTCCTGGGTGATGGACCGCTTTACTCTTTAAATGAAAGTAATCCGCGTAAGTAAAACACAAATCACGACGAAATTCATATAATTTTTTACAATAATTTTGATCCATTCACGTCAAAAGAAAAATAAGAAGACTCGTGTGTTTCGCAGAGCAGCATAACTTGTCGCCTTTGGCTCGAAGTTGTACGGCTCCGCGAAAAACACTCGTATACGATGACGTCAAACAGAGAAAAATACCATGGGATTATATGTAAATATATATGTACCAAATGCGAGCTAAAAATTAGAAAAGAAATTCAAAATTACATATCATACAATTTTGTGATTTTCAACCAAAATATCATATACATTTTCCCTCCAAACATATATATCAAATGACAAAGGAATTGCTTTCTTATCAATAGAAATATGGCAATTATAAAAAGTCGTATTTCTTCTTATTCTTTTGTCAACATCTACAAGATTCTAGACTATTATAAATAACTATCTAAGAACTCTACATTTCGATGTAGACCACATTTAATGTTGAAATTATTAAGCTATGAGTTCAACAAACTTGGTCTACAGAAAGACTGTTGGATGGATGGCCATATAGACTGACTGACATACATAGACTGGCACAGTGATGACATTGCTCCCCCCTCCCCAGTGTCTCATGGCCTATGGAGAGTGATAAAGATAAACATCTGGATGTAGTGATAAAATAGCTAAATACACAGGCACTCAGGTTGAATATGTTACATCAATTTGATTAGTTTCTTGTCCTCTTTCATATTATTCACAATGCAAATGAGATGAAAATGAGACTGTTTCACCTTATATGATAACCTCTCTTTGGTAAATATGTTATATGCTTATGGAGTCTGGCTTCATCTCCTTTATGCTTACCGGTACATTCCATAGTCCACCATGCAACGCTCAGTGAAAAGTTTAGTATTAAACTTTCTCACAACTAGTGTTGTAACAACCACTGTGTAAATGTTTTATGAACTGGTATTGTGATGTACTCATTAAAACAATATTTGGTGATTCGTTCCATAACTAAATGACAGCCATATACGAAACTGCAAATTGAGCCACAGGGGTATGCATTTTTGTAAGGATAGAGTTGCACCAAATTTGAATATCATTTTGTAGCAAAGATCTGCCATATCATATTTTGCATAAGAAAAGAAAAATACTGATGCTGCAAATCAAAAATAAATATCTGAGCAAAGAACATGAAATTTATGAACATCTAAAATTCCAAAGTTCTGGAATAGGGGAGAGGAGGGCTCTTGAAATCTAGAAAAAAGTTATTGAGTACACACGTTTTTGAGAGATGTTAATAGTATACACATATGCTGAATATATACTGCCCGAGACTTCTAGATCGTATATTACATTAGGTAAAATGAAAGCATTGTATAATAAACCAGTACATTTCTTGGTACATAATTGCTTAATTTGAATAAAATTCCAGTTCTTTTACTTATAAAATTATTTATTACACCTCACGTATCATCCAGATGCTGTGATTGGCTGATTCTCACTCACGTGACATAGGAGAAAAAGTGATAAAACATGGTTTTTACCTCGCGTGCGCATGCGC
>LD344965.1:23075-41867 GCA_001465055.1 Ptychodera flava
GATCTCAATCGGTCGAATTCAATATGCATACTACTTACGCTCGATTTGAGCGATTGTATTTGTCAAAATGAATTCTAACTTGATAAAAAAGGTTAACTTCATTATGGCAATGCATCGACATGAATGAATTCTGAAGCAACGTGTACCGCAGCAAGATTACTGATGGAAACAAGGTAGTTGCAGGAGAAGTTATCGTGCCAGTGGACTGTGTTAGAAAGACGCTGCCAACCACTGTTGCGCCATTAAACTCGTTTTATAGGGTAAAGTATTCCGAATCAAAACCAACTATGGTTTTTAAAGACAGTATGATTCAGAGAGAGGAGATGAATTATGTACACTAAAGTGACACTAATAATCCAACACTAATAATCCAACCGCAGGTCATAGGTCAGCAGTGGTGTTAGTCCAGTCAAAATACGGTTAGACCCACCACAAATTGCAACAGAATTTTTTTCTTCAGAATGCATTTCAGAGAGGTACCCAGAACAATATATTAAAAGTTTACTCGAATCCACCTTGGGGAAATATGTCTAATTTGCATAAATCAAATATGGTGGCCAACCATCCAACAAAATAACATAATTGGCTATATATCACATGTTAAACAAGCTATTTCAGTGATTTCAAAGTCTGACACTAGTAATTTGGCCCAGGGAATTATTTTGGAGGTATAATGTTCCTTATAGGTACTTCATAAATTTGCATAATTCCAATATGGCGGCCAACATTCCTACAAAAGACATTTTCGGTCATATACCACGTTTTAAACAAACTATTTCAGTGATTTTAAAATTAAAAGTATATTTCTTTGGCATTGACAAACGACTTTCGCGGTGCTATGATTTGCATAGGTAATTTGTTAATTTGCATAATTCCAATATGGTGGCCAACATTCCTACAAAGGACATTTTCGGTCATATACCACTCATTAAACAAGCTATTTCTTCGATTTTAAAGTTTTAATATTTTTCTTGGGTATGAAGAAACACTTTTAGTGGCTCAATTTTTACAAAGGCCCTTTGACAATTTGCATAAATTAAATATGGCTGCCATATTAATGCCCCATGGCTTAATAGCTTCTAATATAAAAAAACGGTTTTTGTATAGTTTTAAGCACTAGGAAACTATCAGGAAGAAACTGTTTAGTCCTTGAACATTCAATTTTTAAATTTTTTTGATTTTTCTGTATATGACGACTGTTAATGAATGTTAGTCTTCTGCATGATATATTCTCTTTCTAAATATAACATTGAATTCATCTGTGTGCGGCATTTTCGTGATTTGTAAGGGTGTTTAACACTCTGGAGTGTCAAAGCATGTAATCTGTAATGTTCACTGTTAAAAAAAGACGTGTTCAAAATCTTTAGTTTTTAATTTAGACTGAACCCCCTTCTTATGGATGGGTGCATCTTTATAAGATCCCTTAGATGATAGGCAAGAAGTCATTACACATAACAGCAAAATACAATAAACACAACAAAGCTAAAAAACAGAAAAAATTGATACGACAAAAATAACAAATGCCACAATACATACAAATTAAAACTTAGCACTATTGCAAACAATGTCAGATTCATAAAAACTTTATGGACCCACAAACTCACAAAAAAAATATACGTATTTTAATCCGTTCTGAAGTCATATATATAAGTCTACCAAATTTGCTTTAACATTCTTTTAAAAATACAATATATTTATGGGGTGTTCTAACGAATTCAGGTATCACAGACACCTATTAAAATAAACTTTTATTTGTAAATGGATCGTTATCGTAAGTAAATTTATTGTATATTATTTATTATTGTTTATTATTGATTTACTGTATATGCTGCACGTTGCCGACACACTTTTTTTCGAAGGAATATTTCTCATCTAAGATGACAAGGAAACCCATAGAAACTATTTTGTGAAATGTAATATTTTACTTGAAACAAGAGTATATGCTCATTCTAAAATGGCATGGGCTGAATGACTGACACGCAAAAAAGTGCTTAAAATCACGGTTAGCAAAATAAAAATGCATCTTATTTAAAATGTAAGAATTTTAATGCAAAACAAAATAGTTGTTTTGTTATATAGCATTTAAAAACATAATGTGAAAATTTCAGAATATGACCCAGCTAGAACAGAGTCATATTCTTTGGAAATCTTGAAAAAGGGAAGCAGGAATTCGGGTGATTTGCATACATTTGAATACATTTAACCCTTCTATATCATGCAACTTATGACTGCTTGCCAAGCTAAAAGGTGAACCTAACCAATTTTTAATCTTGGGTTAGCAAAAATATATTTTCAGCAAAATACAGTGCGTTGGGTGCAGTGCCCTCTCGACAGTTTTTTCTTGATATTCCTATTCTTAAAAACTCTACCATAACCTTATTTATATTAGAAGCTATTTGGGCATTAATTTGGCAGCCATATTTAATTTTTGAAAATCATCAAAGTGTCTTTTAAAAACATTGAACCACAAAAGGTATTTTTTCATGCTCAAGAAATATAATTAAACTTCAAAATGGCTGAAATAGATTGTTCAATACATTTTATGACAGAAAATTTCCTTTTGTATTGGATTTATGCAAATTAACGAAGTGCCAACGCAAATCATTGCACCTCAAAAATCATTTGACCATGCCAAAGAAATACGCTTTAAACTTTGAAATCACAGAAATAACTTGTTTAACCCTTTGACTGCTGTAATTTTTTACACCAAAATTTTAATTCAATATTTTACCATTTTCTGTGAACATTTCTGTACGTTTTTTCATGATTTTGGACCAAATGGATATCATTTTTCAGCAGCTACAGATTTTAATCAAAGTTTTGGCAAAAAGCAGAAAAATTGACTGTGGTACATTTTATAAAGTTGACAATGGTTAATACATGGTATATGACACAAAATGTCTTTTGTAGGTATGTTGGCAACCCTATTGGATTTATGCAAATTAACGAAGTACCTATGCAAATCATTGCATCTCGAAAATTGTTTGTCCATGCCAAAGATATCCACTTTTAACTTTGAAATCACAGAAATGGCTTGTTTACCCTTTGACTGCTGTAATTTTTTACACCAAAATTTTAATGCAATATTTTACCAATTTCTGTGAACTTTACTGTACGGTTTTTTCATAATTTTTGACCAAATGGATATCATTTTTCAGCAGCTACATATTTTTATCAAAGTTTTGGCAAAAAGCTAAAAAATTGACCGTGGTATATTTTATAAAGCTGACAAAAATAGACTTTGGCGCCAAAAGGGTTAATACGTGGTATATGACAGAAAATGTCTTTTGTAGGTATGTTGGCCACCATATTGGAATAATGCAAATTAACAAATTACCTATGCAAATCATAGCATCGCGAAAATCGTTTATCCATGCCTAAGAAATATACTTTTAACTTTAAAATCACTGAAATAGCTTGTTTAGTACGTGGTATATGACCGAAAATGTCTTTTTTAGGAATGTTGGCCGCCATATTGGAATTATGCAAATTAATGAGGTGCCTATATGAAACATTATACCTCCAAAGTGATTCCCTGAGCCAAATAACTAGTGTCAGACTTTGAAATCACTGAAATAGTTTGGTTAATATGTGATATATAGCCAATTATGTTATTTTGTTGGATGGTTGGCCACCATATTTGATTTATGCAAATTAGACATATTTCCCCAAGGTGAATTCGAGTAAACTTTTAATATGTTGTTCTGGGTACCTCATTAAAATGCATTCCGAAGAAAAAAATTCTGTTGCAATTTGTGGTGGGTTAGGTGCCAAAATCTCGTAGATTGACTGGACTATGTCCCCCTCAGAATACATAAAGTTCTGAATTATTTTGAATTAAAATAGAGTCATTTGGTGGCCATTTAACAGTGTTTTAAACAGAGTTACCTTGTCAACAGAGACTAGGAAACATCAAAATGGGGAAAAAACCAATTGTAATTGAAGCTCCAGGTTATATTTGGAAACTTTTTCGACACCCCTCTGTCAATGCAAAGAAAATCTAAATATAGCTTCAGTATATGCATTTATATGACATGCTGATTAAGTGTTTTGAATTTCTAAAACTCCAAGAGTTTATGTGATACCGGGCCCATTGTCAAGGTATGGATTTTAAAGTGGATGCAGCGTCATTTTAAAATTGATAGATGTATCCCATGATTATCAAATAACATGCTTTGATAGACAAAATAAATCATTAATCAAACCTATTAAGACAAATGTTAAGTATGTACATTGTATATTTAAGGGCGAATGAGCAGCCCTTATCTAATTTAGTACATTTCGAGTGTTTTGCTTGAAGATGTTAAACTTAGAAAAATATAAGAGGTTGTCGTGTAAACGCTTTGTGTATAACAAAAAATGTTGTCGACAAGTCATGGTAAGCCAGGCCCATTATTATCGAGAACAATATGACACATGAGGGTACGTGAATACTCCAGCATGATGTTGCGAGTGATGCCGCGACTCTGTAAGAGAAACACAATAAATAATAACACCGGTGAAAAAGTCGAAGTGCAAATTAGGTACAAATTCCAGGGAACTTATCAGTTATAATAATAATGATGATAACAAGCTGTGAATGGCTATTAAGGTAGTATGCACCTAGAAAGTAAAAGACTTAAACTTTTGCTCTAACTTTCCTCAAGGAATCTTTCAATCATTCTCTTTCAAAATCAAGAATAAAAATAGGGGGTCACCATGCAAATTTTGGTACTAGAGAAACAAATTACCCAAGACTTACCGATATTACAAATTCAAAATAGCCGCCATCCCTGGGTTAACTCTATGGAGAAAAATAAAAATTTTCGAATTTCGAAAAACTAAGCCATGGAAATGTTTTCTTTCACCAAGAGCTTTAAAATGAACCCCAACATGTTGTATATCAGAAGAGAATTGTAAAAGTTTGAGAGTCCGAATATCTGTCCCCGAGGTGCGTTCTACCTTAAAATGCAATGGAATCAGATGTAATTGAAACGGTACGAAACGAAAACGAAAAGTAATGACAGAAGGTATCATTTTCACTACATGTTGTCTTGTAATATTTTTGTTTCCTGCCGTCGATCTGTGGTTTGATGTTTTCCAAAGTTTGCTTTTTTAAAATAACATGCTCCACTCCCCTATGGTATGAATGGTTCACCTCACTGCTCAAAATGTAGTATAGGAATAAATGGGGTTCGAAAATTCCTTTAGAAAAATGTTACATGTAAGCATGCAGAGCCAACGACGGCTCGTCGGGTTTAAATACCCTGGTATTCTTGGCACGCTCTGTTTAAGTGCAGCTCAGTTCTAAATAATTCCCAGGGACATCCCTTTCCTCTTCGATGTTGGTTTGATTACATTGAATAGAAAAACTAATGTTTTTCCATCAACTTTTAAACTTAAGGTAGCAAGGTGACCTTTGATATTTCGTCAATGCAGAGCGTCTCCTTACTGGGCTCTTCGGGTGAAAAGTTCACTGGCTGTGAATCAAAGCAAAAGTCGCCAGTTCAGGCGCTGACCAGAATAAATGCTAATCAAGGAATTGATTTCCCCCTTGTGTAAAATGATTGTGAAAAGGCTGAATTCGTATAATGTAAATAAATATACGCTGAGTGAAAAAAAATTCAAGAGCTATTTCTTTACTGTCTAGATAAAAGACCCCTCTGCCTCTTCAGGGTGGAAAACCATGTCATTCACTTTTAATTGGTCATTGATTGATCAAAGCTGTGAACAGGTTTTGTGGTATCTTTTAATCGTTACCATGGAGATAAATCATCACGTACAGTCACATCATGTAGTCCTTCGTGACATGTTGCAAAACACTACCACTTTTATTTTCAATGAATGACCTGTCTTTCGACTCGCAGGTGGATGTCATTGGCAGCTTTTAATCCTTTTGAACACTTCGTACTGTACGCAATTATCTCTTTTGAAGTGTACGTCACGGTTCAATCTGAGAATTTTGGTACTCATCGTTCAAAGACATTCAAATTACTCGCAAGAAGGTAGTCCCCAAACGTTATCCTGCGTAAACGTCTTTCAATTCAAATCGTTACAAGAAATTCAAGCTGAGCAACTATCCTGCCGTTTCATGTAGGCAAAGCCTTACTGATAGATCGCTTATTGCGCGGCTTTACAAGCCAGCATTTCCCCAATGGAAAGACCAACTCAAGAGAAAGCACGAGGAAAACAAATAAAACAGCTGTGTGACGTCAAGTGAGCTCCGGTAGACCTACTGATGCATGCCGTCAGGATTTGTCATGTAATATGTATAGCTGACAACGTTGAATCCATCGTCCGAATCTATCATCTGGCGTGGAATTTTGCATTGTAACACTCGTTGGACCCATAAATTTCAATCCACAACCGATATGTTTTTCGTTAGCAAACTGTCATGGCGTTGATAACATAGGGATAGTATTGCCAGGGGCATTTGTTGGTGAGTATAAACTTAATATGTTTTATTCGACGGTATCACAACTTGTACACCGTTATTTTCAAGGGTCCATGAACCGACTGTAGTGAGAAACAGGGTCGACACAACTACGCACGCGGTTGAAGTGAAGGTGATATAAATTGTACTCTCATAAATGTGAAAGTTGTAAACTTTTGCTCATACTTCGTTTACGAATACGCTATTATACTCCATAACTATAAGATTATCTATCAAATGTATTAGTCCAAAGGCCCTAGTTTTCTCTGCAAAATTCTGTCTATGGAAAGCGTACGTGGTAGTCGAAATTCAAACTGACCTCCATTCTCTGTCATGTGTCAACGCTTGGGGAAATTGCGAATCACTTATTTTCGCTAACAGGACAATGGTTAAAAATTGACCATTTAAACATGTTTCAAAGTATGTTCATAGAAGTCGTTAACAACCAACAAATTGTAACGTTTTGAACAACAAAAATATGTTCTTGGGCATGTTGTAGACCCTCCGTATGCGTGTTGATGGCTATTTAGACTGTTACACTAGACGACGCTCTTCCTCTCTTACACAGACGGTTGAGAACGCTCTCTGCTGCTATGAAAATCAAATCACGGGCAGATGATAGAGTCTGATATGAAAAGGTTTAATAGCCCTTGAGAACGTCTCTTGCAAAGTACCAACCCACCCGCATACACAGCGCAGACGCCGTTTTGCTCCAGTTCGTATCATACTACATAACATATTAGCCGCAATATATTCCTGGCACTCAAAATAAAACAGTATAGCAAACTTAGGCAATGAATCAGTCTCCTGAATGCATTCACGTGACATTCAGTTGTTCAAATCTGGTTTACTTCATTTGATAACACTCAATGCTGTAAAAGAACTTCATACAGAAATAAACCAACGCAGAAACACAACACATTAATTTTTGAGAAAAAAAATGCGATACCATACGTTGTACCGATCATTCATCAAATTCTGGATAGAATGTCGTTGGAACAAAACCTCTGCAGCTGGTCGCTATTATCTGCAGGCAATTAGCTTTAGCACTTGTAGAAAGACTATTACAGTGACTGCAATACCGATGAAAATGTCCATACTCATTCTATAAAACATACAACAATGGCACATACTAAATTTCCAAGAAATAATGCCAGAGCGTAACTCAGACGGATCAAGTTCCGTCTGCCTTATATTGAAATACTATGTGTAAAAGTTATTGCCTGCAGTGTGTGTTTTAATTAAAACAGACGTACTAAACTTCGAATCGTTTGATGTAATTTGACGCGGCGACATTGGACTCTTACAATGAAGGTGGTTAGACTCAATATTTGTTTTTAGGATAGTATTACACTTAATAGTGTTCATCTGCTCAGTATATTTGGAAGAACTTGAACAGAAATACCAAGGAAGAGGGCAGGTATCTTTCGAAGCATCTCAGTATAAAAAATATCCCACTCTTCAAAAATCTTTTCCAGAAAAATAACAGTGACCCCATTGAGTGTCACAGTCCATATGAATACCTCAAATGACACGCTATATCTATTTGACCTTAGACCTTTTTAGGAGTAGTTTTTAAAGTCTTTGGTGCAAACTATCAACAATTTCCCCTCTACAAAAGAAGCTACATCTGTGCACTTACACATGCTCGACAATTGATATAAATGTACTCGACTAGAATAGGGTGCTTGAAAGTGCATATATGCACAAAGGATTTTATATTAATGGAATTTCTCATGAAATATCATTTACCATACACTGTACATTGTTTAATATTTAGTTTTAAGATTTATTAACATCCTCGAAAAGCAAAGTACGTGCTGTACAACTACAAGCCAAACTATACATGAATGTAAACATTACAACCATTTTATTTTTAATTTTGATAAGCAAGTTCCTGAAAGTAACTAATAGCATAATTTATTTCGAAATGCCATACCTTTGACATGCGATTTATAGAAATCATGCATACAAGTGATTATGTGTAAAGTTTGAAATGTAATCTCTAAAGGGCCAGTATGGAAATTGTATGTTATTGCATTGTTACATGAAGGGTCACTGTTTTGTTTGCATGAAGGAAGGTCATTATTTTTTCTTGCGAAGACTTTTGAAAGATCACATTTTTCATGCAGTGGATCACTCTGGGCTTCGCCCTCCCTGTGATTTCTGTCCAGGCCCTTAGAGAAGCCTTTTATATAACACCTACAGTTAAGAAATGTTGAGACTAGTAATGCTCTATGTTTGCCCTACTGGGAAATCACGAAAACTAGTTCTGTAGAGGTTTCGAAAAGATTTCTCATTGAATAGACAATTATCATCTGAATATGTTACACTCATTTCCATCCTATTTCCGAACGCTGAATTTGATGTAAATGTAAATGCACTTTTAGACGTATTGTTATTTCATGAAGATTTTTGAAGATTCGCAGACACAGCAAAACATACTGGCAGATTTATACATTTGACTTTACAAGTTAGGCTTCTAGGGTTACGTTTTAATGTTAAAATTTAACTATTTATACTTGTATGTGGTGAAAATATTGGCAGTAGGCCTATTTCAGTGTGAGAAAGTTTACATACTAAAATCTACTTTTCATGAAAAATATAATCAAATTTTCCGGTGTGCAAGAAGTATAAAATATTAGAACCAGTAAAATACGATGACCATCTCCAAATAATTAATAGATTTCTCAAAGACTAGTGACCAATCTAATAGAGGTGACACAGTATCCAAAAGCGTCTTTGGACGTGTCTCTTTTTATTACCATCAACTAAAGCTGTTTCGGCAAAAACGTAAAAATAGTAAAGTAATAAACTAACTAATAAAATAAGAACTGAATGAACAAATGAAAGAATGAAAGAAAGAATGAAGGAATAAAGTATAGGATAAAGCCCTAGTACGAGGGCTCTTCTGGTATATAAAGTCCAACCCAACGATAAAATGTCGAGGCCGCAGGCCGAGACATTTTATCGTAGGGTTGGACTTTATATACCAGAAGAGCCCGAGTACGAGGGTTTTATCCGACTTAAAAACTATCGCCCCTAACTGATATATTTTCGTTTTCAATGTGTTTACGTCAACCGTCCCCTTTGTCAATGTAACATGGTTAGGATATGAATTTAAACTTTTATTTGTGAAATAGCCTTCCAATGTAATGGTACATCCTATAAATGCCCTAGGGCACATTAGTTATGTTTGTACCACAGCAGATTTTGTGAAATAGCCTTCCAATGTAATGGAACATCCTATAAATGCCCTAGGGCACATTAGTTTATGTTGTACCACAGCAGATTTTGTGGTGCAGCTGGTTTCCGCTGTACGTTACCAAATTTGAATATTAAAACGTACCAGATGTCTACGGAATATGACATGTTCACTTTTGATTTGACAGTACTTTACTACGGCGCTGTCATTCGTTTCTGGAATTTGGTGACCAAGGCTTTACGAGTAGATAAAACGCACTGAATTGAGCACTCTGATTGGTCAATCAACAGTAGATAGTTTTTAATAAGCGGATAAACAAGTCTTGATTATTAAATAATTTGATATTGTATTGTATGTTAATGAAATAGATGGATAGATAAATAAATTAATTATTAAGTAAATAAATAAATAAAATAATAAATAGATAAATGAATAAAGTTAAGGTCTAGGATGTTTTAGGATTTTGGTGAATATTTGTGTTTGCTTCGCAAACATTCTTCCAATTGTCGTCCGTATTCATTTTGTTGTGAGCGCCTACATAGACAACAGAGGGTTCCCCCTCTTCTATCTATGGCGCCATTTGCTGTCTTGGTGCTTCAACATGCGTCTGTAACGTGTCAGTTAGTAATTAGCCAGTACATTGAATATCCGAGGACTAGATTGTACTGACTGCAAGTTTCTTCGTGAAGCCAGCTAACAGTGCTCAAAGGGCTGGACATCCGAGGTCTGAATAACCGGCCTACTTCCTCTTGTTTCAAGGGCAGAGGTTAATAATATCCAGCTGTTCTATTCGTCCAAATCAGCTCCAAATGTTGAAAACTGATTTTCAAGGTAACGTGCTCTTTACGTTCAAAAATTATGGTTTACACTTCCACAAATGATTATGAAAAAATAATCTATCACTGCGAGAGTCGTTTTAAACAAAAACATTTATATATTTCCAAGGGTAGAAAAAAATGCAAGATACAGAATTTATCTGTCATCATGTGGTGTAAGGGGCTACTCGTGGCTGGGGTTTTCGTCCTACCTAGTATCGTATATATGTCTCTGTCTATCTATCAATCAATCAATCAATCAACCAATCAATCAATCAATCAATCAATCAATCAATCAATCAATCAATCAATCAATCAATCAATCAATCATTCTATCTATCTATCTATCTATCTATCTATCTATCTATCTATCTATCTATCTATCTATCTATCCTTGTCAGTCTGTCTTTTATCCGTGTATATAGATTGACAGAGATAGATAAAGAAATAGACGGGACGACAATAAAGAATACATATAGAAAGACAGAAAGATTGATACTTCGCAAATGACACAATACTTTGTTGCGTACTTTGACGAAATGATCGTATCGGAATTATTTTCAATAAATAAAATGTGTCTATCTCGGCATGACGTCGCCAGGAAAATAATTGCTTCCGCTGCGGGGCATACAGTACACCACTCAAAAGAATTTGTGTAGGCGAACGGCGCCATACATGTAAGCGAATGGGGCGTAACTCAAGGGAAATTAGTACATGCCAGCTTCCACGAAGAAAGTTCTTTCGCGGCCACAAGAGCTTATTGGCCAAATTTACTGGCTGATAGGTAGATTCCCTCTACGTAACAGGATTAATTTAATCGACTTTGATTTTCCTTACGGGCTGGGAGATAATTGTGCTGATATTGCAGTGCGGTAATGGCTTACTTCTTTATCACGTTTCTTCAATTGCTGGTCGTGTTTTAAGCGTCTTTGATCAATCGCACCAATAAACGTACAGCCAAAAATTAACTAATATAGGCTTATTGAAAACAAAACATTCAGCAGGCTTCTGTACCTGATTACCAAACACTTAGCCTTTTTATTGTGTCCCGGTCACTTTACGTGACGTGACAGCTGCGATTTAAGACGAAGCTCGAATCTGGCATGTGTTGACATCTTCCTTGCTCTGGAAAGGTCACTTAAGATACAGTTCAGTAAATCTTGCCTCAGAAAAACCAATTAATCAAACTGCTGTGTCAGACGTTTCCGGTTTTCCGACGTTAGATCGCGGAATAAATGTACAGAGTGGCTAAATCACTGTAAACAGATGAACGGACATTAGCGAGTATCATCACTTTGTCGTAAGTACAAACTTTCCAAACTCGTTATATAAATGATGTGGCGAAGTTACTGCCTCCATACTCAGATCTTCTGGTGATGGCCCCGATTGAAGAAGTTCAAAGGATATATTTGAAATACCATAATCAAGGTTTGTGACGGTATACTTTCCAAATTATAGTACCGCACAGGAGAATCTCTTATTGTCATTGTTTGCGACAAAATGTACATCACCACCTTAATAATAACATAATTCCAAGTTTGCATTACTTTTGTTGTGTAAGCTTACATGTTTAGGGATGGTGGTCATCTTTAATTTGAAATATTGGTAACTAGTGGATAATTTGTTCTCTAGTACTAAATTTGTTTTTCGATGACCCAAAATCTTCATTCGTTATTTACAAGGAGAATCATCCCAATGGTTGAAAGTTTTCTTTCAGGAAAATTTGCGCAGAAGCTAAAGTCTTTCACTTCTAAGGCGCACCCTACCTTAAAAAACAGATTCTCAACGTAGCACGGCTGATTTTAAGCGTATTAATACTGTTGTTGTTTTAGTCGAGGTCGGGAACCTTACAGTCATTGATCGGTTGCAATAAGTAATTGAAATCAGGGTTATCAACGAGTGATGATATTTGTATGTAAAGTTACTTTCATATTGGCGTTGAATTGTAGCATTGACCGTGGTTGTACTGACCGAGGCATTGTATTGTTACTCAGACCCGATTAACTGTAGTCAGCACTTGCATATAACGTACTGATTCATTGCATGTAAAGTTGATTAGTCTTATTTTAAAACAAATATCCACTAAAATGCGAGATAATATTGTAAATTTCGAAAAACAGTGGTGCGTTAGAATTTGGACTTCATGTGTAGCAACAAATTTGATATATTTGATACGGCATTTGATACGGCCCTCTACTGTCTATGCTGTTCAAGACAAAGTATACATTCATATCGGTCAAAAAGTTATGCAAATCAAGTTGAACTATCCTTAAGTCGCAATTAAAGTGGTTCTCAAAGTTTCGACTTATTTGCAAGATTAAGTTGAGGTTTATTTTGGAGTGTGTATATCATGAGAAAATTAGAGATAGGCCAGGTGTACATTGTCCACGATGCAAATTTTCAGATCAGATCTGCTTGACTGAAGTCTTTCGCTCACTCTCTCATCTGTTTTTGCGTTTCACTAATTTTGTTTTAGATAACTCAACATAGACAAAATTTGAGAAAACAAGCGGGAATTTTTTTAAATCATCGGCCGTTGACTTAATTAAATGTACTGTTAAATCAGTTTAATTCAACGTTTACGATAAATGCCCCACGGAGCATAAACTAAATGAATGAAACCAACTAGACGAGAAGGTGTTTAATAGCGTTCAATTCATACTGTGATTTTTTGACCTGAATAATTTCAATACGTTTCCGGAAAGACTCGTCTTGGACGAAACTAATTTAAAAATTTATGATTTCGACCAATCTTGATTTCTTTTTATTACCTTAAGACAGTACTATTCCCTGAAATAGAAGTCATCATGAAAAGATTTTCCGCTTTTCGGAACATGACATTATCCTTTTTGAAAGCATTAACATTTCTTTAATTTATTGGCAGACGCGTTAATTTGAAAGTCTGAAATTGGAATCGTTCAACCATGTGACTCATTTGTCATTTTATTGCAACCACAAAGACGTTTTTAATGAACACGGCATCGGTAATCACTTTTCCAGGCACGAGGCCTTACTATAGCGTACAGACGCAAATGCCTTTGAAATTAAATTTCGGCTAAAAGACGGAAGATCAGGAATGATAGCGTAACATTAACCGTTAAAAAGTAAATAGCATTAAATTCTGATTATGACTCCAAACGTAGAAAGAGGGCTGCGTGAAGATATTTTGACAACATGTGCAGATATAATCAAGATATCTGACTTAGCTCATCCCGTCGATAAATCATGATGCAATGCAGGTGACAAATACTAAAATAGCGCATACATAAGCGTCCTATCTGTTCTGTGGTTTCTTTGCATGTAAATCTCAAACATTTTATTCTTAGATACACGCAAAATACCTTGAAAGCCCAGACATGCCAGCTGTCGACTCATTTAATCATTTGCCTGTCTGCTTACTTGTATGTAACTGGCACAGTGTTGTGGTTATAGTTGTTCGTCTCGGACAAATACTAGTTCCTCCACTGTGCTTTTCTAACCAATGATTAAAGGTCCATAAGCTGTATCTTTTGGCATTTTTGTCAGAACGTTTGTTGTGTGGTTTCCCTACACTTTTTGCATTGAATCCCTAAACTGTAATTTAATCCAAGTATTTAGCATATCGACACACCCTATATGAGTATAGACTACATTGCTTTTGTTGAAAATTGTATTCAAGTCCGGAGTAGAATTCATTTGTAAACGATAAACAATGATCACTACGCACATACAAATATATATATATATATATATATATATATATATATATATATATATATATATATATATATATATATATATATATATTTATATTTACGGTAAAACCTGTCTTAACCGAACCCTTTTCCCAGTCCAATTCCAAGAGAATTCTATGTTAAAAGGACCTCTATAAACCAGATACCTCCAAATCGAACCGAAATCGGGCCCTTGAAGGTTTCAGTTTTCATGTAAACACGATTGGAACTAATTTGAGATAATTGGATGGTGAAGTAACGTTGGGTTACTCTGCAAATGTAAGCCCGTCTGCTTTTCTTTTTAAGTTACACACTTGTTTTTATGAGTAATTTGTAATATTACAACATTCAGCGAAATGCACCTAAAACGTTTGATAAATTTGAAAAATATAAAGATATAATTACCCCAAATTAGTTCCAATCGTGTATATATATATATATATATATATATATATATATATATATATATATATATATATATATATATATATATATATATTCCCTTTTTATTTTGAAATTACAGTCGCTCTTGGTTAAGCACACGGCAGACTGTGACATAGCAAAATAATGGGTTACCTGTCTTGAACCTTACCACGAGAGACTGTGTTCGAAACAGGTCATCATGTACATCGTCAACCATAAAAAATAATCAATAGCTGTCGTCAATTGGTACTGGTCCGTTTGTCGAGACATTCTCTCCATTTGCTGATTGAATGTGATGTCATGACTTCTGTTTTGTGTTTAATATGCGCCAATGCAATTGCATTAAAGTTTTACCAGTAGGCGATGACAGGCGATTTTTCGATCAATCCATCACCTGAGACGCGTGTTAATAATACATATATCTCATCCTCGATAAAATAAAAGAGATTAATGCGATCGGTTAATTTAGCTGTACTGTAATTTGAATATCAAAGATCTAGAGTAATAATCATCTGTTGCTCATAATCTCTTTATTGATTTTGGTCAAATAATTCAAGCCTATACACTGTGTGTAGCCTTAGTGAGTGCCTCGCTTACACCAGCTTTTCAAATCTATATGCCGTTACGGTATAGCAATGCCTGTTCCGCTTCCCGCGTTGGCACGCCTTTAATAGTGGAAGTGATGTTCGTTTCACTGACCCCAGCGGTACACGGAAAAACTTCCAGTTTGTTGGGATCAGGCATTGCAGTCAGATAAAACAGTCTAGACCTCTCGAGTCATTATCAAATTTGAAGTTTTTTCCGTCATTAAGATTACTGAGAACACAGACGCATTTGCCCCGGGCAATGACCTGGCTTTCATCGGCCTTGGGTTCTTCGTAACAATAGTTTGGCGTCGTTAAAGCAGTATGCATTTAGTGGACAGATTTGAATCCATCATATTTTTCAATCTTTCAATATTTTCTTGCAAATCAATATTAATCCTCTACCGGCTGATGTGTTCGTGCCGCCTACAGACTGACCTTGCCATTATGTTAATAAGCCACTTATGAATGGAACATGTTTCAAACCAGATAGGATGGAACGACCACCAAAATGGTATATGAACACTTTATGTTTGCAAACAGATATAGCATGGTTGTCGACGTAAAAATAAACCAATACTTTTCTATACAAACAGTGTGCCTGATTTTCAATGGCCTCTCCGATGCATTAGCTGTGATATGTGGTTGTAATGGAGGCATTACTCGTTAATCCCGCATTTTCGTAGTATCTCACATACTAGTGGTCATTGACCCGACTCTAATGATCAATTATTGAAACACCATCTGCTAATAGTGAGCTGTTTTTGATATAAAGTAGACAAAGACAACACATGTTTAAGTTGATTGAGCGAAACTGACATATGTTAGACTTATTTACAGAAAATGAAGGTAGTCTATGCATTGAACGAACATGAGAATTACGTGATGAGTTTGTAAATTGTCAGTCATGAATATTAATTGTGACACGTGGATTTTAACTCGTATGGTCATTTCTAGAGATGTATTGATATTAAACTGGTGAAAAGGCTCATTGACAGGCATGTTCCTATGTACATTGTCAGATTACTATATTGTTTGTATAGAAATCAGTTATTCTGTTTAAAATGGCTGGATTCTTTGCCAGACTGGTTTCATGTTTCTAATGGTGTGAGACAAGGGGGAGTTCTTTCCTCACATCTCTTTCATGTGTACGGTGACGATTTCAGAAATCAGCTTTCTGATTGTAATGTAGGTTGCTACATTAGTGGCGTCTGTGCAAATAATTTAGCTTATGCTGATGACATGACCTTACTCAGCCCTAGTGATAAAGGCTTACAGTATCTCCTTAGAATATGTGAAATTTACGCCAAAGAGTTTGACTTCACTTTCAATCCTTGTAAAACTGTGTGCATATTAGTCCCCACGGACATCGTCCGGGGGGACTTATAGGTTTGGTACATGGTCATGTCCGTGCATGCGTGCGTGCGTCTGTGCGTGCGTCCGTCCGTCCGTTCACGCAGATATCTCAGAGATGCCCTGGTCAATTTCTTTCAAACTTTGCAAAGGAATAGTACCCTACCTCATACAAATGCACGTCGATTTGTTTCACAATGCGATCAAATTTGGCCGTGATAGAGGACTTTTTAGTTCACTCTCCATAGACTCCCATGTATAAGGTAGCTGTCCATAGACTCCCATGTATAAGGCCAAGGAAAATAAAAATTTAGTTTCTCATCGTATTCATATTGCAAAAAGGATACAGTGACACAGTTTTTAGTCCCAACAAATAAAGTCCAGGGGGCTTATAGATTGGGACATGTCCGTCCGTGAGTCCATCCATGAGTCCTTCCCTTCACGCAGATATCTCAGACACTTTGACAAAATGTCATGTGACCTTGGTGACCTTTGACCTGAAATATACATATTTGTCCATAACTCAGTAACCACAAGTGCTAAACCTTTCATATATGGTATGATGGGACACCTTATGACGCCACATATTGTACCTCATTAATTATGCGCATATCTAATTTTGAGCGAGCCAATAGAGCTAGAGGTCTGATTTTTGGCATAAAGGGATTAATTAGCAATACAATTTTTTTTTCAAAATGTCACGTGACCTTGATGACCTTTGACCTGAAATATACATATATGTGCATAACTCAGTAACCACAAGTTCTATACGCTTCAATTTTGATAGGATATTAGATCTTAAGATGTCACATCTTGTACCTCATTTATTATGCACATATGTATTTCTTGGCTGGCCAATACAGCTAGGCGTCTGATCTTTTTTCCCGATTTAGAACCATAGCTTAGACATGCCTCTTGCTATAAACTGGGAAAATGACATAAACCTATGTGCCAATAGATCTGAACATATACACTCCAGTGATACTTCTCAATGACCACATTTCCCTGCCCCATCAAGACTAATACTCCTATTACAAGTGGGGACTATGTCATTCTCAATGACTTGTTTTTAATGGGGCAAAAGTAAAAATCCGTAGAATCCCTAGACTGACACTCAATGATAGAACACTGAGTTTTGTATCCACGCATACCTACCTTGGTCATGTCATTTGTAGAGGTATGCATGTAGTAGTAATTGTTTATTATTGTGACTTGCAACTCTATGAGTTGCCTAGCACAATGGGCTTATAAGTCACCACTCAATTAACCTTTATACAGTACAAACAGTTGGAGGTGTCAAAAAAGCATAAAAAATATACAAATGAGTGAGAGTGAGCACGAGATGAACGTAAAGGCATTACATATACAAAACTTCTCTTCGTCTATAAAATGCTTTTTCAATAAATTTTGCAAACTGCCTAACAGGCTCAGAAAACAGGTATTTAAGTTTATCTATGAAAGGTTCATCCCTAATTGTGTCCAGAATTGATCCAATGTACATACGTCTTAACTGTTGATATTGACGACATTCAAATTCAAAGTGGCATTCATCCTCCACAACATTCTCATCACAAAATTTACAGATACGATCTTGCAGTGGTTCATTTCTAAACCTCCCTGTCTAAATACAGAGTGGTAAAATACCCATACGAAGTTGAGCTAACAAAGACCGTTGACTACGACTTAAGTTAAAATTTACATATTTTTCAACTTTATACGATGATTTAATTTTCATATAAGTACGTAATTTAGGTTTACAATTCAAGGAATGATCCCACAAAAATACTCTCTTTGTGATTTTGTTACCGTCAAGACTGGATAAATGTTTCCATAGTTTTAACATGTTGATCCATCTCCTTGTAATACACGAGTGCCATCCTGTATCACCCGTAACTGCAGGATGTGGTGAAAACCTATGAGTTCCCAAAAAGAACCTCAGAGCTCTGTTTTGAACTGCCTCACATGAATCAAACTTTTGAAAACCCCAAACACCTGAACAATAATCAAGAATCGGGAGTACACAGGCTTCATACATTTTTGTGTATGTTTTGAATCCCATGTTCTTTAACCTCTTGAACCTTGCAATTAACGCGCCAAGTGCTCTATTCGCAGAGTCCGCAATTACCTTGGCAGTAATGGTATAATCAAGAAATTCATGAATGGCTATACCTAAATATTTATACTTTTCTGCATAACCTAATAAAATTTCACCTATATGAAAATTTACAGTACTCCTTAAAGTATTCTTTCTGCGAAAATGCATAACCTTAGACTTTGTGTCATTGAT